>CM028142.1:26922900-27186554 GCA_016403345.1 Corylus heterophylla | reverse complement strand
GTATCTGTCTTTTCACCCCTAGTCTTCTTCCTTCCATCTTCTAAAACTCTCCATATCGCTCACCTTATTCTTCCTTTCACGCTTTTGCCATACCCAGCCCAAGTAATTTTAGACATTTCTTCCTCATCCTCCGATACCATCTCATCCCATGAAAGGAGAATGATAGAGGGATTTATAGAATTACATTACTAAGCCCTCGTTTTTTTTTTTTTTAATCCGGATGAACCTGATATATATATAAACATATTTTGTTGGACAATATTGTATTTGTTACAATGAAATGTTGTGAAATATCAATTACGTATAGTGAACTATTGTAAATATTTTATAAACTTATATATGAATATTTCGTTTACTAATTAATATATATATATATATATAAACAATTACTTATTTGCGACGTTAAATGCAATGACAATTACAAAGAATTGTCACCAAGAGCAATTTCAATGAACTCTCTATTAATTAAATAAAATTTGGTTAAAAACTTTTTTTTTTTATAGTTTAACTAGGAGCCATGCAAAAGTATTAAATAATGAACTATCTAAATTTTACTTTATTCTATCTTCCATCATTTTTTATTTTCAAAAGCACACCCACAAACACATAAAAGTGAGAGAAAAAATAAAAACATAAAGGGGAATCAGTACTTACCCCCCTCAAATTTTCGCGCTTTTTGCATGCATCCGTTCAAAAACTCTCACTTTGATATTTCAAATTTTTTTTTTTTTTCACTTTGCCCCTTCCGTTAGGATTTTCTGTGAAATCCTAATGGACTGGTGTTAAATTACTAAAATACCCTTATTTTTTATTAATTTTTTTTTTTAACTCTTGGCTCGTGGGTTTACCGGTAGATCTAACTCACCCGTATTGTGATGCACAGGTTATATTTTTATTATTATGTTAAAAAGAAAAAGAAAAGAAGAAGATGGGTGGGTGACCCGCCGGTTGTGACCCCCGGTGGGTCACTTATGACCCAACAGAGGGTCACAAGTGACCAACCAAGAGTCACCGGCGGGTCACAAACCTTTTTAAATTTTTTTTTAATATAATAATTTTTTATTTATAAATAAGAGTAAATTTGAAATTTTTTTAAAAAAATTAGGGGTATAAAGGACTTTTATTCATTTGACCGTTTAATTTAACTGTAAAATCCTAACGGAATGGGTAAAGTGAAAGAAAATAAAAATTTGATACATCAAAGGAAGATTTTTTAAATAATGAGAGAGTGCCTGCTAAAGCGCGCCAATTTAGGGTGAATAAGTGAAGTTTTTCCAAACATAAAAGATGGAGTATTAGAGAAGGAAATTGTTCTTCAAAATGTGGTGAGAGATTTGACAAGTCTTAAAATAGGGAGAGAAATAAAGAGCTTGATGATTATTATTATTTTTTTAATAATATTTTACTAAATCTTTGCTAAAAATAAAATTTAAAGAGCTCGTTAAAAATGCTTTAATGTATAAGCTGTGTCTGTGACTAATATGGAAACTATTAAATTATCGCTAATATGGGAACTGTATATTCATGCAGACACAGTCGTTGTGGCTAGCTAATAGCAACAACACGACTAGCTACCTCACGATGGAGGTGGTTTTTGACGATGACCATCAAATCAAGTAGCAGTATCGAGGACTTGTGGTTGTAAAGGGTCATTAGTCATCGTCTATGACCAATTGACCATGTTGCATGAATATGGTCGAGGAAGAGGACAATCTTTTTCCGACAGCATAATCTGTTTACGAAATTGCGAAGAAGCTAGCGGAGGTGGGTGCTTTCCATGGATGACTGACATGGGAATCTAATCAACAAAGATTTTAGCCTACGAAGACGTTCCGGGTCCACCAGCCTCAATAATTTTTCCACTTACATTAATTATTGAAGCTAGTGGAAAAATTATTGAGGCTAGTGGACCCGGAACGTCTTCGTAGGCTAAAATCTTTATTGATTAGATTCCCATGTCAGTCATCCATGGAAAGCGCCCAACTCCATCTGACCTCCCTGCAGTGGTCCTCACTGTTCACCCTACATTCTTCGCAATTCAGCTTCACATTGTGAATGGCAATTGAGCAGTACGCTAGATTAATTCTATAAGGTCAGAAACTATAAGGTCTCTCATTTTCTCACCTCAAACATACCGATATTATAGTATTTAGTAATGCTATAAGTTTTTTTAGAGTTTTTTTGAAGTCATCTTAAATGTGATATACCTTTTAAAATAACCAATGGATTAAAGTTCAATAAATTACATAATAAATTCAACGATAATTTTAAAAGTCACATCACATTTGGCCGGATTCTAGGATGACTATAGGAGAACTTATAACATTATTCTATAGTATCCGCTAGATTAATTCTAAGTTAACTAATGAAGGCTTTTACGTAAATAGACAAAAACAATTGAGTAATTTGAAGAAATATTTAGGAAATTAAATAAATAGAGTTTGAGTTTGGGTTGATACTTACTAGGATTTATATACCTTGACTCAGGTCTTTATAGAACTTTATAGAGTTCATATTCTTAGCATAAGTGGATACATCTATAATTCTCTTAATTATTTTAAATTTTAAATACTATAGTACTATGTTTAAGGAGAAATGATTCACCTCAATATTTTTTCATATTTTTTTCATTTCATCGTACAAATTCAATATGTCTACCATTAAATTTGTAGACTCAATAGTTGATTCATCCATTCACTATAAAAATGATTAAAAATATAAGAATTCTATCATTTCTCACCAGCCTCCTCCAAAGCATCTAATTGTTACAAAAAAGACCTATGTCAACTTTTTCCATCTCTTTGGACGGATGGAAACCCAATCACATGCAAAGCACGTGATTTTCTCAGTCGAAAATACTCTTAGGGAAAAGTGTCAAAAAAAAAAAAATCTTAAAAAAGGTTAAATAGAAAATAAAAATAAATTTTTAAAAATAAACAGTAAACCAAAACAATAAACAAAAAAATAAAAAAATAAAACAAAACAAAAGTCACGTGTGACACATGTGCTGGGTTTCCGTCCAAAGAGGTAGAAAAAGTTGACAGATGATCTTTTTGCCATATGTAGTTAGACGATAAGGTTGATCGTCAGTTTTTGAACATTAGACGCCAAAATAGAAAATGATGCATATTTTTTCCAAAAGAAAAAAATCACGCATTTACACGTTAGTATGTTACGAACATCACGATATTCCAAAATTTCATTCAATTTTTCCACAAACTCATCAATAGTTTGTCCCCAGCAATTATTGAAAAGAAAGGACTGTTCTAATTTTTCCACATGCTCATCAATAATATGTTCCCAGCATTTAGTGAAAAGAAGGACCATTCTAATTGGACTGAGCCAAGTTGACTTCCAAATCTCCCCTCAAGTTTTGGGGATTATGATTCTTTGCATTTATTTTAAAGAAACTGTAGATTTTTAAATTACATAATTTAAACCCTTGTTAAGTATTAACACGCTTTGAAAATGCTACCTATTAAAAAAGTGGACAAGGATCTTCTCCAGTTCATTTTGGACTGGAGAGGATCCAGTTGATAGCTAAGATCTCTAAAGAGAGATCCTAAGGCCATCAACCCGCCACGTGGCATATTAAAAAAATAATATTATTTTATTATTTTACTTTTAAAAATAAATAAAAAACAAAATAATAAAAATTAAAAACAAATATAAAAAATAAGAAAGGGTGGCTGGCCACCCCATGTTGGCCACAGGGGATGGCCGGCCACCACATTTTGGGGCATGGGGGTGGCGTCGCCACCCCCATGGGCCTGTTGGGGGTGGCCGAACCACCCCCAAGGGCCATGGGGGTGGCTTCGGCCACCTCCAACCGGCCCATGGGGGTGGCGATGCCACCCCCATGCCCCAAAATGTGGTGGCCGGCCACCCCCTGTGGCCAACATGGCCACCCTTCTTTTTTATATATTTGTTTTTATTATTTTGTTTTTTATTTATTTTTAAAAGTAAAATAATAAAATAATAATTTTTTTTAATACGCCATGTGGCGGTTAGATGGCCTTAAGATCTCTAAGGAGAGACCTAGCCACACGGGAGAGGATCTTTGTCCTAAAAGGGCGACATGTTATCATGAAGGCAGCTAGAAAAATTTTCCCTCTCAAAAGCCTTATTCTTCACTTTTATAAAGACACTTATTTTTCATGAAATAAAAAGACAGTTTTTGATTCAATTTTTTTTTAATAACATAAAAGGCAAGAATCTAATAAAAATATAGTTAATTCTCAATTGTAACATTCCACATTTTATATATACAGGTGGTTAGCAGTTTTTTCTAATAGCATTCACAAGCGGTTAGAGTTATTAACCGCTTGCATTTTCACCTCTAATTATGGTGGCCCTTTCCTTAGTGTTTTGGTTAAAGAACTGTGGGACCCAATCTATTTCAATCCATTTTCGGTTTTATTTGTAGTTTTTATTTTGAGTAGTTTTTAAGTGCCTACTTGTATCCTATTAAGAATGGTGTGGCTATTAAAATCACCATTGGGCTTGAGATTGATCATTTTTGAATTTTTGATCAAAGGATAATTTTAATAACCACATCATTCTTAGTGGGACAGAAGTAGGACACAAATAGGCTACCTAAAATTACTATTTTATTTCTTGCATTGTATTTAATTACTGTTTTTGAGGTGTTTGTTGGGGTTTGCCACCCAACAAAAGAAAATTGTAAAAGAAATTAAAGACAAAGCAAAAGAAAAATATAAGAAACAAGGATTTACATGGTTTGATTTATTACTTACATCTACTAGATAAAAGACCAAATTGCTACATTTTACTCTTATTCTTTGATATTGTTACAACACAAAAGATTCATATTTATAGAAATTTGGGGATAGATAATCTAATTTGATTATCATCAAATTTAATTACAATCGAATCAATTAGATTTAATTATCATTGAATGTGATTACGAGAAAGTACAATTAATTACAATCAAATCCCATAACATATTCTAAAAACGTAATGGTTAAATTGTTCAGAAAAAGAAAAAAAAAAGTAAAAATCAAATCCTCTTCCACATTTTTTATTGAAAACAACAAAACAAGAAGCAGAGCGAATTTTATGGTCAACCAGTTTGAGTCTGAAAAGTAATTAATAATGCATGCCTACCATCTGCTTTATGTTCTAAGCAAGTTTCAAGCGGACTGAACATTCCTTGGGAAAGAAATGTAGATTGAAATGCATAAAAGTCTCTTATTCGGCATGTTTTGGGACTTGTCAAAAGTCCTTATCATTCCTTTCTAGATCAGAAAATGACTTGACTTGAGAAAGACAATGGCAGCAAACAAAGAACAAAATGAAAGACTAGATAATTAATTAGGAACTTTTTTTTTGAAAAAAATAAATTAGGAAATTAGGACATGGTCAAAGTTCTGAACAAGGACTTAGAAACTCTGCCTGCTACAGCATCAAAAGAGTGCGCACTTGTCAATATAGAACTATTCAATCATGATCGTCAAACTTTCAAAGTTACTATTAGGCTTTTTGCAATATCCTATTGGGGACGGAATCACCTCTATCTTCATATAATTCAATCTTGAAATTGGATGGATGCTGTAGATCATCAACTTGGCTGTTTGATCTTTGTCAAAGTTGCAAAAATTCAGTCGAAATCACGCGAAAATGAAAGTAAGCGTGGGGGGCTTAGCTTCTACATCTTAAGGGTCGCAAATATATATATATATATATATATATATATATATATTTGCGACCCTTAAGTGAAATGACAATTACAAAGAATTATCACCAAGAGCGATTTCAATGAACTCTCTATTAATTAATTAAAATTTGGTTAAAAAACTTATTTTTTTTATAGTTTAATTATCAGCTATGCAAAAGTATCAAATAATGAACTATCTAAATTTTACTTTATTCTATGTAAATAAAAATTTTATTCTATCTTCCATCATTTTTTATTCTCAAAAGCACACCCACAAACACATAAGAGCGAGAGATAAAGTGAGAAAAAAAATAAAAACATAAAAGAGAAAATTCATTTACCCCCCTCAAACTTTCGCGCTTTTTGCATGCATTCTCTTATTGTTCAAAAACTTTTACTTTGATATATCAAATTTTTATTTTCTTTCATTTTTCCCATTCCGTTAGGATTTTCTGTGAAATCCTAACAGATTGGTGTTAAATTACTAAAATACCCTTATTTTTTATTAATTTTTTTGTTTAACTCTTGACTCGTGGGTTTACCGGCGGATCTAACCCACCCATATTGTGACTCACGGGGTCATATTTTTATTATTATATTAAAAAAGAAAAAGAAAAGAAGAAGATGAGTGGGTGACTCGCCGGTGTCACCCGCCGGTGGGTCACTTATGACCCAACGGAGGGTCACAAGTGACACACCAGCAGTCATCGGCGGGTCACAAACCTTTTTTTTTTAAAAAAATATAATAATTAAAATAATAATTTTTTATTTATAAATAAGGGTAAATTTAGAATTTAAAAAAATTAGGGGTATGAATGACTTTTACTCATTTGACCGTTTAATTTAACTGTAAAATCCTAACGGAATGAGCAAAGTGGAAGAAAATAAAAATTTGATACATCAAAGTGAGAGTTTTTGAATAATATGAAAGTGTCTATAAAAAGCGCGAAAATTTAGGATAGATAAGTGAAGTTTCCCCAAACATAAAAGATGGTGTATTAGAGAAAGAATTTGGTCTCCAAAATGTGGTGAGAGATTTGACAAGCCTTAAAATATAGAGAAATAAAGAGCTTGATATTTATTTTTTATTTTCTATAAAATTTAACTAAATCTTTGCTAAAAATAAAATTTAAAGAGCTCGTTAAAAATGCTTTAATGTATAAGCTGTGTCTGTGACTAATATGGTATGGAAACTATTAAATTATCGCTAATATGGGAGCTATATATTTATGAAGACTCAGTCGTCGTGGCTAGCTAATAGCTACAACACGACTAGCCAGCTCACGATGGAGGTGGTTTTTGACGATGACCATCAAATCAAGTGGCAATATCGAGGACTTGTGGTAGTAAAGGGTCATTAGTCATCGTCTATGACCATGTTGCATGTATATGGTCGAGGAAGAGGATAATCTTTTTCCGACAGCATTATCTGTTTGCGAAATTGCGAAGAAGCTAGCGGAGGTGGGCGCTTTCCATGGATGACTGACATGGGAATCTAATCAATAAAGATTTTACCCTATGAAGATGTTCCGGGTCCACCAGCCTCAATAATTTTTCCACTTACAAACTCCATCTGACCTCCCTGCAGTGGTCCTCACTGTTCACCCTACTTTCTTCGCAATCCAGCTTCACATTGTGAATGGCAATTGAGCAGTATCCGCTAGATTAATTCTATAAGGTCAGAAATTATAAGGTCTCTCCTTTTCTCACCTTAAACATACTGATATTATAGTATTTAGTAATGCTATAAGCTTTTTAGAGTTTTATTAAAGTCATCTTAAATGTGATATGACTTTTAAAATAATCAATTGATCAAAGTTTAATAAATCACGTCTCAAATTCAATAATAATTTTAAAAGTTACATCACATTTGAGCGGACTCTAAGATGACTATAGGCCGTGAGAACAAGAGAAGTAGAATAAGACTGGTAATTGCAATAAAAGCGAAGGAAGCCACTTTGTTGAATTGGCATATGATGAGATTGTTTACATTTTCACGCGTAGTCGCAAGGGTGTGTGAGAACAAGAGAAGTAGAATAAGACTGGTAATTGCAATAAAAGCGAAGGAAGCCACTTTGTTGAATTGGCATGATGAGATTGTATAAACAAACATTTTTCTTCTCCAAATTGTGCGACCAACCCAACCCATTTGATACGCAAGCCTCTCAGTGGTCAAAACAGTCAAAATCCCATTCAATGTCACTCCTAAACAAGGCATCCACAGTCTTCTCCCACTAATCCATGGCCGTCCTTTTCTACGCCTTTGGACTTTTCCACCTCTGAGTTGTTGAAAAGTTAGAAAGACCGACACAAAAGGAAGTCTTCGTCACAATACTGATGTTTCGTAGCTGATTCTTATGCTGCAGAGAGCCAGAGAGGGTCTTGTACGTTTTCTTCTTTTCCCTGATATTTCTTTTTTTTTTTTTCATTCTTCTTCTTCTTATAGAAGATAGTTCCCATACAAAATACTTAACACCATTTTCTCTTCTGGGTATGTCCCAAATCTTCTTTATCTTTTATGTATAACTGGGATTAGTCAATTGCGTTTCAAATTTTCTTGGGTCTTCAAGGATCTAAGGTTAGTGTCTGTAACATCCTCGTATCAAATTTAGGGCTGCTGCTAGAGTTCCTACTGTTGTTGTTGTTGTTTCTTGTAACTCACTCATCTTGTAAGATTGTTTTTCCTTAAATAAATTGCTCGAGTAGGGTAAAATTGTTTTTCTCAATTTGATTCCAAGGATGTTGAATGCCAAAGATGTGGTTGTTGTTGCCCCTACTCTGATATTGTTTATGGTGATGGTGTTGCTTAGTAGTACTAGTTCAAGTTTAGCCACTTTGAGTGATATTTACTGCTTGAGAACCATCAAAGACTCTCTTGAAGACCCTTATGGCTACTTGAACTCCTCCTGGAATTTCAACAACAATACCGAGGGATTCATTTGCAAGTTCATTGGTGTGGATTGTTGGCACCCGGATGAGAACAAAGTTCTAAACATCCGGCTTTCAGACATGGGTCTCAAGGGCAAGTTTCCTGCTGGCATCGAGAATTGTTCAAGCTTGACGGGCTTAGATCTTTCCAACAACAAGCTATCAGGACCCATCCCTGATGATATATCACAGAAACTCACGTTTGTGACATCCCTTGATCTCTCATCCAACAGTTTCTCAGGTGAGATCCCGCTGAGTCTTGCAAATTGTTCTTACTTGAATGTGCTTAAACTCGACCACAACCAGTTAGGCGGTGCGATCCCGTTGCAACTCGGGCAGCTCAGTCGGATCAAGACATTTAGTGTGTCCAACAATCTCTTGTCAGGGCCAGTCCCTGTGTTCAACTCTACTTCTGTTGCAACGGCTGAGAGCTATGCCAACAATCTGGGACTCTGCGGGGGACCCTTGAGAGCCTGCCAAGGTCCCCCAAGTAAATCTCATGTTACCAACCATAAATTTACTAGAAGCTAAATATTAAAAAATGTATGTGATGAAAATTTATTGACAAAATTATTAGAAAATGTGATATGAATAATAGTGTTCAATTATATATATATATATATATATATATATATATATATTATTTACTAAAAGCAATAATTAGTGAATTATAATTTTAAGGTCTAAAATGTTCATTACCTCAAATGCGAATAGTGGATAATATCCACGTTTATTATTTGCATTAACCGCATAGATGTAGATAGTAATCATATGATGAGGATGCGGATATCAAAAACCATTATTCACATTTTGCGGTTGCGGATAAAGATATTGGCTATTATTGCATTTTCACGCGTAGTCGCAAGGGTGTGTCATATAGGGAACTTATAACATTATTCTATAGTATCCGCTAGATTGATTCTAAGTTAACTAATGAAGGCTTTTACGTAAATAGACAAAAACAATTGAGTAATTTGAAGAAATATTTAGGAAATTAAATAAATAGAGTTTGAGTTTGAGTTTGAGTTGATACTTACTAGGATTTATATACCTTGACTCAGGTCTTTATAGTTCATATTCTTAGCATAAGTGGATACATCTATAATTCTCTTAATTATTTTAAATTTTAAATACTATAGTATTATGTTTAAGGAGAAATGATTTACCTCAATATTTTTTCATATTTTCTCAATCTCATCATACAAATTCAATATGTTTATCATTAGATTCACACAAATTTAATGGTTGATTCATCTATTCACTATAAAGATGGTTAAAAATATAAGAATTCTATCATTTCTCGCCAGCCTCCTCCAAAGCATCTAATTGTTAAAAAAAAGACCTATGTCTACTTTCTCTTTGGACAGACAGAAACCCAATCACATGCAAAGCACGTGATTTTTTCAGTCGAAAATACGCTTAGGGTAAAGTGTAAAAAATAAAATTCTTAAAAAAGGTTAAATAGAAAAAATAAATAAATTAAAAAAAAAAAAACAGTAAACCAAAACAATAAACAAAAACAAAACAAAAGTCACGTGGGACACATGTGCTAGGTTTCCATCCAAAGAAGCAGAAAAAGTTTCAGATATCTTTTTGCCATATGTAGTTAGATATTTTGATAAGGTTCATCACCACTTTTTGAACATTAGAGGCCAAAACAGAAAATGGTGTATACTTTGAAAGAGTAAAGAATATTTTTTCCCCAAAAAAAAAAAAAAAAATCATGCATTTACATGTTAGTATGTTACGAACATCACGATATTCCAACATTTCATTCAATTTTTCAACAAATTCATCAATAGTTTGTCCGCAGCAATTATTGAAAAGAAAGGACTGTTCTAATTTTTCCACGATATTCCAACATTTCATTCAATTTTTCAACGAACTCATCAATAGTTTGTCCGCAGCAATTATTGAAAAGAAAGGACTGTTCTAATTTTTCCACGATATTCCAACATTTCATTCAATTTTTCAACGAACTCATCTGAAAATTCTAAAACGACTCCAATTATCACCTACTCACACGTCTAGGAGTTTTACCGAAAATATCCAGAAAACAGATCTAACTTAGCAGTTAAAATATCAACCAAATACTGATATGAAATATGCAATCAAGAACACAGAAATTTGGTTACGAAGAGGAAACCATTTAGAGAACTCTCTAAATGTAAAACTTCTCAAGGCAACCAAACCAGAAAAATCAATTCACTATATAGAAGAATAAGGAATACAAGAAGAATAACAAAACCTTTGACTCTTCCTTGCACACGACAAGTGACCCACTTGACTTCTACCTCAGTAGCCATTTCCAGAACATCTGGCACGATTCTTCTAAAATATTTCCTTTCACCGGAACTCCGATTGGCTTCACGTATTTTCTCTTCAACAATAATCTAGAACGAATTCTCTCTCTAAGCACCCCGATATTTGCTCAATAAAATACATACGTGTAAATGTAGCAAAATCGTGTTTAAATAGAAAATAACCCTAATAAGCCAGCCAGGTCCGGACCCTGCAGATCGAGGTCCGGACAGGCCTCATAAAATGCACTTTCGGGAACGGGGTCCGGGGGAATCCGGACCCGAAAAAATCAAGTTTCGGAAATGGGGTCCGGACCCGACTTCTGGAGGTCCGGACCCGGACTGTCCAGTCTTCATCAACAACTCCGATCGATGGGCGTTTGTGGTCCGATTGAGCTGAAATTTTGCAGGGACGTTCATAACACATGAATCTACATTATGAACGGTGGAGATTGGATTCTGAGCATTCTATATCAGTGTTTGAGACGTGAACAGTGGCATCTGCATTTTGGAACTGAATTAAGCCAACACAAGAACTAACTTACGAACATCACGATATTCCAACATTTCATTCAATTTTTCAACAAATTCATCAATAGTTTGTCCGCAGCAATTATTGAAAAGAAAGGACTGTTCTAATTTTTCCACGATATTCCAACATTTCATTCAATTTTTCAACGAACTCATCAATAGTTTGTCCGTAGCAATTATTGAAAAGAAAGGACTGTTCTAATTTTTCCATGATATTCCAACATTTCATTCAATTTTTCAACGAACTCATCAATAGTTTGTCCCCAACAATTATTGAAAAGAAAGGACTGTTCTAATTTTTCCACGATATTCCAACATTTCATTCAATTTTCCAACGAACTCATCAATAGTTTGTCCCCAGCAATTATTGAAAAGAAAGGACTGTTCTAATTTTTCCACGAGCTCATCAATAGTGTGTCCCCAGCATTTAGGAAAAGATCGACGGATCATTCTAATTGGACTGAGCCAAGTTGACGTCCTAGTCTCCACTCAAGTTTTGGGGATTATGATTCTTTGCATTTATTTTAAAGAAATTGTAGATTTTCAAATTACATAATTTAGACCCTTTTTAAGTATTAATACGCTTTGAAAACGCTACTTATTAAAAAAGTGGCATATTATCATGAAGGAAGCTAAAAAAATTTTCCCTCCCAAAAGCCTTATTCTTCACTTTTATAAAGACACTTATTCTTCGTGAAATAAAAAGACAGTTTTTTATTCAATTTTTTTTTAATGACATAAAAGGTAAGAATCTGATAAAAATATACTTAATTCTCAATTGTAATATTCCACATTTTATATATACAACCATACAGGTGGTTGGCAATTTTTCCTAATAGCATTCAAAAGCGATTAGGGTTATTAACCGTTTGCATTTTCACCTTTAATTATGGTGGCCCTTTCCTTAGTGTTTTGGTTAAAGAAGTGTGGGACCCAATCTATTTGAATCCATTTTTGGTTTTATTTGTAGTTTTTATTTCGTGTAATTCTAGGTAGCCTACTTGTATCCTACTAAGAATGATGTGGCTATTAAAATCATCATTGGGCTTGTGATTGATCATTATTGAATTTTGATCAAATGATGATTTTAATAGTCATATCATTCTTAATAGGACACAAGTAGGACACAAATAGGCTACCTAGAATTACTCTTTTATTTCTTGCATTGTATTTAATTACTGTTTTTGAGGTGTTTGTTGGGGTTTGCCACCCAACAAAAGATAATTGTAAAAGAAATTAAAGACAAAGCAAAATAAAGAATATAAGAAACAAGGATTTACATGGTTTGATTTATTACTTACATCTACTAGATAAAAGACCAAATTGCTACATTTTACTCTTATTCTTTGATATTGTTACAATACAAAAGATTCATATTTATAGAAATTTGGGGGTAGATAATCTAATTTGATTATCATCAAATTTAATTACAATCAAATCAATTAGATTTAATTATCATCGAATGTGATTACCAATCAAATCCCATAATATATTCTAAAAACGTAATGGTTAAATTGCTCAGAAAAACAAAACAAAACAAAAAGTGGCAAAGAAAAATCAAATCCTCTTTCACATTTTATTTTTATTGAAAACTACAAAACAAGAAGCAGAGCACGATTTTATGGTCAACTAGTTTGAGTCTGAAAAGTAATTAATAATGCATGCCTACCGTCTGCTTTACGTTCTACTCCTTTCTAGCTAGATCAGAAAACGACTTGACTTGAAAAAGACAAAGAAAGCAAACAAAGAAGAAAATAAAAGAATATACGAACAACGGAGTATGGCAATAGAAAATTAGTTTTACGGGAGCAAAAACGTTTTATAGATGATTATATATAATTGGCTTCTATTGATAATAGTACATTCAGGCTTAATTTAGTTCGCATTAAATTTGAGTTTAAACTTGTAATCACTTGGGACGTTCAGTTGCTGCATGCTCTCTATACTCTGATGTACCATGTGTTAAAGTTCATACCATATGCTGAACTTAATTAGGACTTAGAAACTCTGCTTAATTCAATCATGAATATTCCTCAAACTTTCAAAGTTACTAGATATTTTCGTTTTTCTCTCCTTAATTAATGTTCTTGATATATAATATGCTTCTTTTAAAGTCTGATTCGATCGTCAAACATTCCAGAGCTAGGGGTGCATTGTAGCCATGCAACCTATAAACCTTAATTTCCACCATTCACAATATTGGTAACCCAAAATTTTGCAACACCCCAAGAATTATTATATGCTTTTAATGTTGCTATTGGAGGGGTCTATAACATAATAAGACGCGCCCAAAAAGTCACATTTGTGGACCATCCATATGGGATCATTCATTTTCAAAGTTCAATCATGGCTGCTACGTTCATGCACAATAAGCACAAACTAGTCTAGTCTGGACTAGTTTATTATTATGGAGTTGAAATTTTATTATTATTATGGACTAGTTTATTATTATGGAGTTTATTATTTGGAAATTAAGATATTTATTATGGAGTTGATTTTTTTTTTTTTTTTTTTTTTTTTAGGAAAATCTTTCATATTCATTTATTAGAAAAAAAAAAATTAAGATAAAGCTCATATACTCCCCTTAAACTACTACCCAATTGAGAATAAGGTACCCTCCTCCCCCCAAACTTTCAATTGTGACAATGCCCCATCCAAACTACCAAAACATTGTCAATGCCTCCGCTAAGACTAGCAATAAGACAAAAATACCCCTATAAATTAAAAAAAAAATGAAAATTTTAATTTTTAATATTAAAAAAAAACAATTTTTTTTTTTAAACGAAAATTTTAAATTTTAAATTTTTTTTTTAATGAGGTAAGCTCATGCATTTGAGCTTCTTGTTGCGGCTCTATCAGACATTTTTTAATGATACTGCTTGATGCATAATAGAAGATGAACAACACGACATGTAAACAGATTTTTGAATTAGAAAATAATAAACTTCATTCAGGTTTGTAAATTCTAGTTTTTTAATAATAGACTTAAATGTAAATTTTTATTTTAAAAAAATTATAAAAAAAAAAAAAAAAAAAAACGAAAATTTTCAATTTTTATATAAAAAAAAATCGAAATTTTTTAAATTTTTTTTCTTATAAAATGGATTTAAAAAAAATAAAAAAAATTTGGCCACCGGTTGGATTTTTTTTTTTTTTTTTTGGTTTTAGGTTTTTTCTAGAAGTTTTAGTATTTTTGTTTTTATTTTACTAAGGTTAATTTCGTCATTAGGGAGAACATTGACAATTTCTAGTAGTTTAGGGGGAGTGGACATTGTCACAATTAAAAGTTTGAAAATATTATCAATTGGATAATAATTTGAGGAAAGTATGTAAACTTTTTTCAAAAAGCTATTTGTAACAAAAAATAGATGAATATTAGTGACTAAAAATATTTAGAGAAATGTTTGATATAGATGGACAAATATATCATTGAATATACATGGGACCACGTGTGGATATGCTTTTAATGTTGCTATTGGAGCCTTGGAGGGGTCTTGATCAGAAGGCCAGTTTATTGTGAGATTTTTCACCCTCCCTTCACCCCTACTTTCTTGGCAATTCAGCTTCACATTGTGAATTTTTTTAAAATAGTAATAAAAAGGAAATAGAGAAAAAGGAAGGAGTTGCCAAACAAGTTCATTAACTTTTAGTGTAGCTCATCCTTTTTAGCAAATTCGAGAGAAGAATTTTTCTACTCGTTTCTAGAGGATCCGGCCTAGAGTAGACAGAAAAAATTTGGGGAGGATCAGAAGAAGCAGTTCACTATAAGGTCTTATTTGGTTCGCGCAATATTTAGTTCATTAAAAAACAAATAACTATTATTAGAAATAAAAAAATTGTAAAATATATTAACTATTCCTATTCCAAGGATCTACTCTGCATTACCTAAGTTTTTCTTTTAGGATTTTTACACATGATGAACTAGAAGAGTTTTTTTAAAAAAATAAATAAATAAAAATAAAAATAAAAAGAAAAGAAAAATCTACCTAATATTGGGGTCAAAAATAATGAAAAAGTGAAAAGAAAGCCCGGGGGTGGGGGCAAGTGGCAACAGTAAAAGAGTGACAACATCATGATGGGCTGTATGGCATTGAGTTATAAAAGTAAAAAATCCACTATCTTGAATCCTTTTGATGAGACCTGCCTTGCATTTATTTTTCATTCATCTATTTTTTAAATTTATTATTGAACCCTATAAATTTAATAATGAATTGAAAAAATAAAAAAAAAAGAAATTAAAAATAGCATTTCTATCTAAAAATTGTAATATCTGCAAACAACTTCCCCACCAGGCAGGATTTCCCATATTACTCAGCTTCATCCAGATCCTGAGTATTTCCTTCCAACTCTATATACTCATCCTCCGTAAGGGAAAGGTTTTCCCACATGTTTGTCAGATCCTCCATCATGCATGCAACGATTCACCAGAGACGTTAACACTAAAATTTCTTCCACAGTCGAAAAGCCGACTTAGAATGAGATACATCACATCTAGGGTTTTTGGCGCCTAAAGAGAAAAAACTTTTAATTATAATATTTTGTTACGATGTCACATTTCTATCTAAAAATAAATAAATAAGAAATTAAAGATAACATTCCAATAAAAAAACTTTATTTGAATCCAGTATCCATTTAAAATGCTAAAATGCTAAACTTTTTAATTATGTTATTGTCCCAAGAATCTTAATGTGGAGGTCACTCCATCTTGTGCGGACATGTCAAAAAAAAAAAAAAAAAAAGTATCCATTTAAAAAAAAAAAAAAAGAAATAGAGAGAAAAAACATAAACTTATAAATATAATTTTGTAATTGAATGAAATATTTAAAGACTATCCATCTTCTTAGCATTTAATCTTTTGAAGGTTCCAATCATAAATTTATATTTTATGGAGTAAAGCAACCTATGTCTCACGTGGAGAGAGAGAAGAAGAAAAAAACTCATATCTTATCCAATGACTATCCAATTTACAGAGACTTGACATCATAATTTATTATTGATTAGTTGTCATTATGAATTAGGTTGAAAATCTTTGGAAAAGGATCCTCTCCATTTCAAAATCTTTCAATTTTTTTTTTTTCATTTAGTGCATTTTGAAGGGTAGTGCTGTCCAAAAATTTTAATAATGATAGTGAATTAAATACAATACTCTTAAAAATGCACTAAATAGAGAAAATAGAGAAATTTTGAAATGGAGAGGATCCTATTTGGCCACTCATCACAAGGCCCTAAATATCTATACCTTCAACATGAGAATTTTAGGAAAATGCTAAAATTCTCATGTTGATTTCCTTATTTAATGCTATCAATTATTGTAATACTTATTTCAATAATGGAATGTTAAAGATTTTAAGATAATCAAATCATATTAATGTCTTTCTCAATTACTTATTTACCATAATTTGAAGTCTTAATTAAATAACATTGACTGTAATTAAGGCCTTAAATATTTTTTTATGGAAACTAGCTTCATTAATTTTTATTAATTGAGGCCTTACACGGCCACCTAATCCGCCTAAGGCTCCAACCAGCCCTGTTTTTAACTCTATTTATTTATTTAGTTTTTGTATATAACACAAAAAAAGCAAGAATCTGATAAAAATATACTTAATAATTCTCAACTGTAACATGTCACATTTTTAATAAGTGACATTTTTAAAGCATTTTAATATCTAAAAAGAGTCTAAATTTCATAATTTGAGACTTTATAATTTTTTTAAAAAAAAAATTGCATGGGATATTTATTGGAAGTTTTTATACAAACTCCGGTTCTTTTCATGAGTTTCTCAAACAAACTTGAATTGTTGAGAGCCAAAGTCATCTTATGTAAAACAAACTTGAATTGTTGAGAGAAAATTCAATAACGTAATCTTTCTTCAAGAAATAATGCTATTAGAGTGAAAGACCTGACAATCATCAATAATTTTTCCACAAACTCATCAATAATTTGTCCCAGCAATTAATGAAAAGAAAGGACCGTTCTAATTTTTCCACAAGCTCATCAATAGTGTGTCCCAAGCATTTAGTGAAAAGACAGATCATCCTAATTGGACTGAGCTAAGTTGACTTCCAAGTCTCCCCTCAAGTTTTGGGGATTCCGATTCTTTGCATTCCTTTTTGTTTTTTTTTTTTTTTTTAAAGATTCTTCGACTTCATTTTAAAGAAATGATAGATTTTTAAATTACATAATTTGAACCGTTTTTAAGTATTAACACGCTTTAAAAATACTACATATTAAAAAAATGGCATGCTATCATGAAGGCAGCTAATTTTTTTTTTTTCATTCCAAACACTACAAAATACATAGTGTTTTTTAACGCGATAAACAGTAACACAAATTATTGATGGGGCTATAGTGACACGTCAATAAAAATTTTATTGACGTGGCGCATTTCTGTATGTTAATAATTTTTGACGTGTCGAAATGCCATATTGCCATGTCAATAATTATTGATGTACCATTATTTCACACGTAAAAAATTAATTAATTAATAATATTAATTATTTGTTTTAAAAAAATATTAGATAACAAAATTTAATTGGTACCTATATTATGCAACAAACTTTAATTTGTATATGTCGTCATATATTAAGAGATATATTCAAACCCATTCAAATTTTATAAAACTAGTTAATGCTCTTGTCTCTTATATGCAATGCTTTCACTATATATGGTTATTATATATATGTGCTTTATATTCTTTAATTTATAGTTATTAATTAATATTTGGAAACAAAATATATGTGGCTATTAATTAATTAATAATAAAAATTATGCAATGCTATCACTATATATATATATATATATGTGTGTGTGTGTGTGTGTAATTTTGTATTCTTTAATTTATTTGGAAATAATTAATAGTAGGTAACAAAATATATATGATTATTAATTAATTAATAATAAAAATTATGCAATGCTTTAACTTATATGGTTATTATATATATGTGCTTAATTTGTATTATTTAATTTATTTGGAAATAATTAATATTAGGTAACAAAATATATATGGTTATTAACTAATAATAAAAATTATGCAATGCTTTCACTATATATGGTTATTATATATATGTACTTAATTTGTACTCTTTAATTTATTTGAAAATAATTAATATTAAGTAATAAAATATATATGGTTATTAATTAATAATAAAAATTATGCAATGCTTATATGATTACTTTCCTGACGTGTTTACGCTCCTTTTCTTTTTATTTTTCTGTCTTTTTCCCTCATCTTTTTCTTTCTCCTCCCGCGTGCGCCCACAACCTTCCCTTTCAAATAAGTTTGATCGGGTTTGTTAATTTTGTCATTTTTTTTCTTTTCTTTTTCTTTTCCACTTCTAGAAGAGATCTCCTCCCGTGCGCCCATCAGCATGTGTTTTGTGTGTGTGTGTTTTTTTTCTTCTTCTTCTCACGCCCACCTTCCTTGTATGTAGCTTAAACAAAAGAAAAGAAAAGAAGAGAAGGAACCTGTGAGAGAAGAGGAGAAAAGGTAAAGAAGAAAGAGAAATGGAGAGAGAAGGAAAAGGTCTGAATATTTGGGGATTTTAAGGTATAAATGCTTGAATTTTAGTTATAAATGTTTGGGTTTTTGATTTTTTCAAGTTGATTTTTTTATTTGGGTTTTTGATTTTTTGAAGATTTTTTGGGTTTGGGTTTTGAAAATTAATGGAGAAAAGAAGAGAGAGAGAGAGAGAGTGAGAAAATGGAGAAAAGAAGAGAGGGAGAGCTGGAGAAATTAACGAAATTGGTGAAAAAAATTAAAAAATATATATTTTAATTGAAAAATAATTTCCACTAATAAATTTTTTAATTGGAAAAAAAATTCCAGAAAAAAAGCTTTATTCTTCACTTTTATAAAGACACTTATTCTTCATAAAACAAAAATACAGTTTTTGACTCAAAATTTTTTTTTTTTTTTTATAACATAAAAAGCAAGAATTTGATAAAAATATATTTAATTTTCAACTATAATATGCCACATTTTTAATAAGTGACATTTTCAAAATGTTTCAATGTTTAAAAATAGCCTAAATTTCATAATTTGAGAATTTATAACTACTTTGAAACTACGTGAGATATTTATTGGAAGTTTTACGTGAGCTAGCAAGTGATAGTAGTTCATGTCAAAGAAGCTGTGGGAATGTTAGCTATATCCCATTTCCTTTTGGAATAGGAGATGGTTGCTACCTTGATCCATGGTTGGAAGTAGTATGCAATAATGACTTTTTGAGCCTTCCCAAACTTGTTTTGAGGAGACTCTACCTTGAAGTGCTTAAAAATATTGGCTTGCACGTAATGGAGGGTATTGAAGAATAATCTCACTTTACTTGTGAATAAGACTTTGAGCATGCTTATAAAGAGTGGACAACTTTTTTTTATTGAACCGATTTTTATGAGATGAACTAGGCCTACAAATTTCTCCATAGAGCTTCAAAGCTTGTTGTGTCATTGGAGTTATAATGATGTCTCTTAATAATAAAAATATTTGAAACTGAACCTTCCATATGGAATCATTTTCCTAGTAATTTAATTATGAGAAGTCAGTCATGGCTGCTAGCTAGCTGGGTTCATGCACAGAAACAACAAACTTGTCCACACAAATTAAGATGACTTGGTCTAAGTCTTGTTGGCAACTTCCATACAATTTCTTGGCGACTTTTAGAAAAGGACGATTATATTGCATGGCGTTAATTATAAAAAGCGGGGGCTTGGCCCCCTTGGGCTTTGCTGCCTCACACTCCCCATTCTTCAGTATCCTAGAAAGAAAGAGAGAGAGAGGGATGATGGTGCAAATGGTACCATTACGCTATTGAATTTTAGCTACCGATGGACTTGACATGGGATCATCTCAGAAATCAAATTATTGGTTTCTAATTAGTAGTTTAATCGGTTAAGAACTTCTTTTAATTCTTATAAAGTAAAAGTCACTAATTCAAATTTTTTCATAAACTCATCAATAATTTGTCCGAGCAATTAATGAAAAGAAAGGACCGTTATAATTTTTCCACAAGCTCATCAATAGTGTGTCCTCAGTTGACTTCCAAGTCTCCCCTCAAGTTTTGGGGATTCCGATTCTTTGCATTTTTTATTTTTTTTTTAATGATTCTTTGCCTTCATTTTAAAGAAATTGTACATTTTAAAATTATATAATTTGGACTGTTTTTAAGCATTAACACGCTTTGAAAATACTACATATTAAAAAAGTGGCATGCATGTTATCACAAAAGCAGCTAAAATAATTTTCCATTCCAAAAGCTTTATTCTTCACTTTTATAAAGACACTTATTCTTCATAAAACAAAATTACAGTTTTTGACTCAAATTTTTTTTTTTTTAACATAAAAAGCAAGAATCTGATAAAATATATTTAATTTTCAACTGTAATATGCCACATTTTTAATAAGTGACATTTTCAAAACGTTTCAATGTTTAAAAACAGCCTAAATTTCATAATTTGAGAATTTATAACTACTTTGAAACTACGTGAGATATTTATTGGAAGTTTTACGTGAGCTAGCAAGTGATAGTAGTTCATGTCAAAGAAGCTGTGGGAATGTTAGCTATATCCCATTTCTTTTGGAATAGGAGATGGTTGCTACCTTGATCCATGGTTGGAAGTAGTTTGCAATAATGACTTTTTGAGCCTTCCCAAACTTGTTTTGAGGAGACTCTACCTTGAAGTGCTTAAAAATATTGGCTTGCACGTAATGGAGGGTATTGAAGAATAATCTCACATTACTTGTGAATAAGACTTTGAGCATGCTTATAAAGAGTGGACAACTTTTTTTTATTGAACCGATTTTTATGAGATGAACTAGGCCTACAAATTTCTCCATAGAGCTTCAAAGCTTGTTGTGTCATTGGAGTTATAATGATGTCTCTTAATAATAAAAATATTTGAAACTGAACCTTCCATATGGAATCATTTTCCTAGTAATTTAATTATGAGAAGTCAGTCATGGCTGCTAGCTAGCTGGGTTCATGCACAGAAACAACAAACTTGTCCACACAAATTAAGATGACTTGGTCTAAGTCTTGTTGGCAACTTCCATACAATTTCTTGGCGACTTTTAGAAAAGGACGATTATATTGCATGGCGTTAATTATAAAAAGCGGGGCTTGGCCTTTGGCTTTGCATTCCTCACTCCCCCATTCTTCATTCCTAGAAAGAAAGAGAGAGAGATGATGGTGCAAATGGTACCATTACGCTATTGAATTTTAGCTACCGATGGACTTGACATGGGATCATCTCAGAAATCAAATTATTGGTTTCTAATTAGTAGTTTAATCGGTTAAGAACTTCTTTTAATTCTTATAAAGTAAAAGTCACTGATTCAAATTTTTTCATAAACTCATCAATAATTTGTCCCAAAGAATTAATGAAAAGAAAGGACCGTTATAATTTTTCCACAATCGATCAATAGTGTGTCCTCGGTTGACTTCAAGTCTCCCTCAAGTTTTGGGGATTCCGATTCTTTGCATTTTTAATTTTTTTTTTAATGATTCTTTGCCTTCATTTTAAAGAAATTGTACATTTTAAAATTATATAATTTGGACTGTTTTTAAGCATTAACACGCTTTGAAAATACTACATATTAAAAAAGTGGCATGCATGTTATCACAAAAGCAGCTAAAATAATTTTCCATTCCAAAAGCTTTATTCTTCACTTTTATAAAGACACTTATTCTTCATAAAACAAAATTACAGTTTTTGACTCAAATTTTTTTTTTTTTGTAACATAAAAGCAAGAATCGATAAAATATATTTAATTTTCAACTATAATATACCACATTTTTAATAAGTGACATTTTCAAAACGTTTCAATGTTTAAAAACAGCCTAAATTTCATAATTTGAGAATTTATAACTACTTTGAAACTACGTGAGATATTTATTGGAAGTTTTACGTGAGCTAGCAAGTGATAGTAGTTCATGTCAAAGAAGCTGTGGGAATGTTAGCTATATCCCATTTCCTTTTGGAATAGGAGATGGTTGCTACCTTGATCCATGGTTGGAAGTAGTTTGCAATAATGACTTTTTGAGCCTTCCCAAACTTGTTTTGAGGAGACTCTACCTTGAAGTGCTTAAAAATATTGGCTTGCACGTAATGGAGGGTATTGAAGAATAATCTCACATTACTTGTGAATAAGACTTTGAGCATGCTTATAAAGAGTGGACAACTTTTTTTTATTGAACCGATTTTTATGAGATGAACTAGGCCTACAAATTTCTCCATAGAGCTTCAAAGCTTGTTGTGTCATTGGAGTTATAATGATGTCTCTTAATAATAAAAATATTTGAAACTGAACCTTCCATATGGAATCATTTTCCTAGTAATTTAATTATGAGAAGTCAGTCATGGTCTGCTAGCTAGTGGGTTCATGCACGAAACAACAAACTTGTCCACACAAATTAAGATGACTTGGTCTAAGTCTTGTTGGCAACTTCCATACAATTTCTTGGCGACTTTTAGAAAAGGACGATTATATTGCATGGCGTTAATTATAAAAAGCGGGGGCTTGGCCCCCTTGGGCTTTGCTGCTTCACACTCCCCATTCTTCAGTATCCTAGAAAGAAAGAGAGAGAGGGATGATGGTGCAAATGGTACCATTACGCTATTGAATTTTAGCTACCGATGGACTTGACATGGGATCATCTCAGAAATCAAATTATTGGTTTCTAATTAGTAGTTTAATCGGTTAAGAACTTCTTTTAATTCTTATAAAGTAAAAGTCACTGATTCAAATTTTTTCATAAACTCATCAATAATTTGTCCAAGCAATTAATGAAAAGAAAGGACCGTTATAATTTTTCCACAATCTGATCAATAGTGTGTCCTCAGTTGACTTCCAAGTCTCCCCTCAAGTTTTGGGGATTCCGATTCTTTGCATTTTTTATTTTTTTTTTAATGATTCTTTGCCTTCATTTTAAAGAAATTGTACATTTTAAAATTATATAATTTGGACTGTTTTTAAGCATTAACACGCTTTGAAAATACTACATATTAAAAAAGTGGCATGCATGTTATCACAAAAGCAGCTAAAATAATTTTCCATTCCAAAAGCTTTATTCTTCACTTTTATAAAGACACTTATTCTTCATAAAACAAAATTACAGTTTTTGACTCAATTTTTTTTTTTTTTTTGTAACATAAAAAGCAAGAATCTGATAAAATATATTTAATTTTCAACTGTAACATGCCACATTTTTAATAAATGATCATATTTTCAAAACGTTTCAATGTCTAAAAACAACCTAAATTTCATAATTTGAAAATTTATAATTTCTTTGAAATTACGTGAGATATTTATTGAAAGTTTTACGTGAGCTAGCAAGTGATTATAGTTCATGTCAAAGAAGCTGTGGGAATTTTGTTAATTAGCGATATCCCATTTCCTTTTGGAATAGGAGCTGGTTGCTACCTTGATCCATGGTTGGAAGTAGTTAGCAATAATGACTCTTTGAGCCCTCCCAAACCTGTTTTGAGGAGATTCGACCTCGAGGTGCTTAAAAATATTGGCTTGCACGTGAGGTGGGTGTTGAAGATTACTAATCTCACATTGCTTGTGACCAAGAGTTTGAGCATGTGTTATAAGGAGTTGACAATCTCTCTTATTGAACTAATTTTATGAGATGAGTTAGACCCGTAAATTTATTCATAGAGCTCCAAAGCTTGTTTTGTGTCATTAGAGTTATAAAAATATTTTATATATGATAAAAAAATTTCAAAAAAAAAAAAAAACTGAAAAAAACGAAAATTCTGAAGAAACGTCGAACGAGAAAGCCTGAAAAAATAAAAAAAAAAAAAGAAAACGGGGGACTCTCTCTGTATATTTATAAGACACGCCCAAAAAGTCACAATTGCATGTGTGGACCATCCATATATATATATATATATATATGGGATCATTTTCCTAGTAATTTAATTATGAGAGGTCAGTCATGGCTGCTAGCTAAGCTATGTTCATGCACAGAATTACAACAAACTAGTCCACACAAATTAAGACAACTTGGTCTAAGTCTTGTTGGCATCTTCCATACAATTTCTTGGCGATCGACTTTTAGAAAAGGACGATAATATTGCGTGCATGGCGTTATAAAAAGCGGGGGCTTAGGCGTTCCTGCTTCATTCACACGCCAATTCATCATTTGAGAGAGAGGGAGAGATGGTGGTGCAACTGCAAATGGTATTTCAGATCATTTTGCTATTGTTTTCAATTGATGCAATATTTGTACAAGCAGCAGATTTAGCAAGTGATGGTAGTCCATGTAAAAGAAGCTGTGGGAATGTTAGCGATATCCCATTTCCTTTTGGAATAGGAGCTGCAGGTTGCTACGTTGATGACTGGTTTGAAATAGTTTGCAATTATAACGACTCTTGGCCCTCTCCCAAACCTGTTTTGAAGAAGCTCCGCTTGGAGGTGCTCAACATTTCATTAGGAGGCACAGTTCGCGTCAACTATCATACATTTGTTTCGTGTGCTGCTTTTACACCAGATAGCAAATTAAGTACGGAGTTAGCAACAAGCCCTTTCACCTTCTCCCAGTCCGAGAACAGATTCATCGCCATCGGTTGCAACAACTTTGCCTCAATGGTGCGCGTATATGGTCCAAATACAACTAGTCCAAATACAACTTATCTTATTGATGAATTAGTTATTGGTGGGTGCGTGTCAATTTGTGGCGCCGGCATTGATGGTGAATCGATAAATGGAAGTAGCTGCAATGGCATCAACTGCTGTCAAACTACAATTCCTGCAGGTCTCTATGCCTTCAATACAACTATGAGGCCAGTAAGTTACAAGGCTTACATAGGCGGCGAAATATGCAATTCTGCATTCTTGGCGGAAGAAAAGTGGTTCAAGGAAAGTAGTTCAATTAATATGAGCTCCATTATGTCGTTGGTTCCTGTGGTGTTGGAATGGAGGATTCCTGATGCATCATTCAACTCACTTCCAATATCCTATATTCACACCGCTAATAATAATAGCACCCCAAGCTACATTTGTTCTAATAAAACTTATCCATATCATTTTTGGCGGAGTGCTTATAACTGGACCTTGACTTATGCATGTTTTTGCAAAAAAGGCTTTGAAGGAAATCCCTATCGTCCTCAAGGATGCCAAGGTAAACTTTTTGTACCACGTACTCTATTTATCTCTTTAATTTTTTTTTTTTTTTTTTTTTTCGTTTTTATATGTGTTAATTAAATAGGTAGTTCTATGAATTAACACTTGTACAACACGTATGCATGTAAGCGTCACAGGCTCACAGCAATGTCCCCACACACATGTGCCTTGTGCGCAGATCACCACAAGTATAAACTTGTGGTGTAGTGTAGTGTTGAATTACACGTACGTGAACCTGAAAAAAAAATAAAATAAAATAAAAAATTGATAAATTTGATGATATAATAAAATATCTTTTAGGTAGATCATTCTGAAATTTAGTTAGACAAAGGGAAGCTTTGTACTTAATTTTTGTTTTTGTTTTCTTCCTATTTTATGTTTGATCATTAAATACCTTACAAGTCTTTTTTTTTTTTCCCAGATAAGTACAAAATTTATTAAAAAGAACTAGATATTAACCTAGCTATTAGGTGCCCTGGGCGGATGCTTTTTTCAAACCACTTGCTATCCTTATGTATGCATGATAAAATATGATTCTCTCAATTTTAAATGAAATTAATTTAAAGTTGGTGTATCTAATTGTATATATGAAGTCAATATTAATACATCTTTTAAAAATTCAAATAATGTGAAATCATATAAATCATTAGATAAATTAACTTTAAATCCTGATAATGAAATCAAGAGGATCATTCTCGGTGCTAAATAGCTACAGTGCAGGCACATGTTGTATGATTAAATTTCTTATTTTTATTAATTTAAACTTTTGGAATAATCCATGATATTGTCAAACTTTGCTTATTGAGTAGGAATTGTCAATTGAACCCACAAAAATGTTATAATTCTTATTTAAATGATTAAGGTTCTTATTTTCTTAATTTTTTTAAAATTATAGATTTAATAATAACTATGAATTTTTCTTTTGATTTATTAGATATTAACCTTGTTTATCTTCTTACATGTCAGATATTAACGAATGCGAGAGACTAGAGTCACCTTGTTTGAATAATGGATCCGGGAGTGTATACTGTAAAAATACTAATGGGTCCTTCTTTTGTTACAGTCGGGTAGTTGACCCCCCCAAGCCTTCGGTCAGGGTGACCATAATTGCGACAGGTATGTTTTTATTATTTGGATAGGAGTGTTTAGCTTCCTGTTTTATTTTTCTTTCCAAAAACTACCACCCATGCACACAAGAAATCTCATATTTTGTCCCACGTGTTTTGATTGATTTTCTTTCACCTTGCTTGTTTTAATTGGTTCCACTTGTTTTGGATATACATTCTTTTAGGATAATTAATATTATATTTTGAAGAAAACTTTTTAAACACATGTATTGAGAAAACATTTAGAGCACATCTCTCAAACAAATTTAATGGGATCAAAATGGGTTCCGCATGGTTACATCCCAATCTTTGAATTCAACGGTCTCAATCAAGACTATTGCTATAGCCTTTTACTACAATGAGTAATCTTTTCCTATTACTTTGTGTTAAGCAGGTATTAGTAGTGTCCTTGGGCTATTAATTCTACTTGTTGGTGGATGGTGGTCCTACAAAGTGGTAAAGAAAAGGAGGAAGATTAAACAAAAGAACAAGTTCTTCAAACGAAATGGTGGTTTACTGTTACAACAACAATTATCTTCACATGAAGCCAATGTTGAGCACACCAAATTGTTTAATTCAAAAGATTTAGAGAAGGCTACTGACCGTTTTAATGTAAATAGAATACTTGGCCAAGGAGGACAAGGCACTGTTTACAAAGGCATGTTAGCAGATGGAAGAATCGTTGCAGTGAAAAAGTCCAAGGTAATTGATGAAGGAAAACTTGGAGAATTTATTAATGAAGTTGTCATTCTTTCACAAATTAACCACAGGAATGTGGTTAAGCTAATTGGATGTTGTTTGGAGACAGAAGTTCCTCTACTAGTTTATGAATACGTTCCTAACGGAACTCTTTTCCAATATGTCAATGGCCAAGTTGAAGAGTTTGCACTAACATGGGATATGCGCTTACGAATTGCAACTGAAGTTGCAGGAGCTCTCTTCTACTTACACTCAGCAGCTTCTATGCCCATTTACCATCGAGATATTAAGTCTACAAACATACTCTTAGATGACAAATATAGAGCTAAAGTAGCAGATTTTGGGACGTCAAGAACCATAGCTGTTGATCAAACTCACTTAACAACACGAGTGCATGGCACTTTTGGATACTTGGACCCTGAGTATTTCCAGTCAAGTCAGTTTACAGAAAAGAGTGATGTTTATAGTTTTGGTGTTGTCCTTGCTGAGCTGTTAACTGGAGAAAAAGCAATATCTTCCACAACGACACAAGAATCCAGAAGTTTAGCAACAAATTTCATTCAATCGATAGAGGAGAACAATTTGTTTGGTATTATTGATAGTCGAGTTTTGAAGGAAGGTAAGAAGGAAGAGATTAGTGCCGTTGCGAACCTTGCGAAAAGGTGTCTGAACTTAAACGGGAAGAAACGACCCACAATGAAAGAAGTCGCAAAGGAGTTGGAGGCAGTTCAAACGTTGCAACAAGCTCCTAACCTTCAACAAAACTATGAAGAGCTTGAATATGTCCGAACAGAACTGTACGAGCCATGGGATGCTGCTCTTTCATCAACAATGTCAACTTCATCTGTGGACGCCCAACCATTTTTACCTTCTCAATCAGTATGAATTATTCATGTTTGTTTAATGTCATGTTGTAGGCCGGCTATGTAATTTGTTGTGCACTTTGTATTCTACTAGTCATTTCAAGAATCTTCTATGAACATGGATTAACCATATCCAATTGTCTTATGATGGTATAAGGTAGCAGAAATCTCCATGTTTATTTTTATAAGGATCAATTTGTTGTCTGTATCAAATTAGGCTTAGCAGTCTTTTCTACCTCAGGATTTCCACTATAGTGTGAGAATTAACGGCAAAGCAAAATCATTACGATTCAACACTTCAATTATGACTACTAGACCAAACTCGAGGCTCTCTCTCCTTACCTAGAAAAAAACTATTTGTGAGTGAAAAGTAAAAATAAATTTTTAGAAAGTGCATAAAACTCCAATTGTTTGCATTGTGCATAACAAATAAAATTACAATGTTAGTCACTTTTCAACATCCAATTTTTTTTTTTTTTCCACATCCTTTTATTTTATTTATTTTTCTTTCTTTTCTACATGTCCACACAAGGGAAGGGGGAGGGGGGATTCGAATTAGTAATATTCGCTTCATGAGGCGTGGTCCACTGCCGATTGAGCTATTCCTTAGAGACTTTTTTTTTTTCCACATCCTATTCCACTATAAATTGCACTCTATAGCTTTCCATTTTTCTCAACACTTTTTTTTTATTTTAAGTCTTATTATTTCATGTTCTTGAATCAAGTGACAAGTCATTCTATATCTAATAAGTAATTAAAAAAAAAAGGTTTTAAATGAAATTTTACAAATAAAAGAAAGTGTTATGATTGACATATTAAATTATATAAAAATATTTATTCTTTTTTAAATCTATCACTTATAAAATCTGATTGACAATACATGTTACCATTGCTTATGAAGAAATAATTTTTTTAAAAAAATTAAATTTGATAAAATCTTACCAAAGATCGACATTAATGTCACAAGAAAAATTAAATGAAATATCCATATTATCAATTAATTGAAAATGAGATGTTGGAAAACTTGATTATAAAAACTTAATTAGTAATTTTGCATCAAAGAAAGTAAGAATAATGATTTTTAAATAATAAAAAAAATAATATAAATGTTAAAATAAATATAAAATAATTAATACTTAAATATAAGAAAAATGTCCCACTTAAACTTATTGCCTTAGGCCCCAAAATCTGTCGTTATCCTTGTGACCTTAAATGCAGCGCTCAATTGATCATGTCGGTAATGTCGAAGCTATTAGTGATGATCAAGCAAGTGGTGGTTTTTGGCGATGACCATCAAGTGGCAGTGGCAAGGACATTATTGTCTATGATCATGCATGTACATGGTCGTGAAGAATAATCTTTTTCCGATAGGAAATGCTTGCGAAGATGCGGAGATCGATGGACGTTTTCGTGACTAAAAGTCATTACAATGACTTTTAATTAGGCCTTTAATTAATTTTACGGTATCCTCTATCTTGATTTAATTCAATCTTGAAATTCGATGAATGGCCCAGATCATGAGGCCTTCTAATTGATTATCTAATGCATGTTACGAATATATAAAACGCGCCCAAAAAGCCACAATTGTGGACCATCCATATGGGTCAACCATGGCTGCTAGCTTCATGCACAGAAGGTACTTGATCTTCTTTTCGACTACTAGAAGGAAGATAATCGCTTATGAAAGCAAGCGGGGGCTTGGGCTTTGCTATTTCATCATCCTAGAGAGAGAGAGAGAGATGGTCTTTCAGATCATTTTGTTACTGTTTTCAATTTACGCATTTGTGGAAGCAGCGGGCTTTTCAATCAGTTCATGTCAACCAAGCTGTGGGGATGTTAAACTCAAATACCCTTTTGGAATAGGAGCTGGTTGCTACGCTGATGCCTGGTTTGAAATAGTTTGCAGAAATGACTCTTTGGCCTCTCCCTCTCCCAAACCTTTCTTGCGGATCCTCAACCTGGAGGTACTCGACATTTCATTAGACGGCACAGTCCGCGTCAACTTTCCGACAGTTTACAATTGCACAAACGGTACAAGCAGCACAGCAAACAATATTGTGGATTTAGGAAACAGCCCTTTCATCTTCTCCCAATCCGAAAACAGATTCATCGCCATGGGTTGCAACAACTTTGCCTCAATGGGGTCCGTAGATGGGTCTGGTTCAGTCATTGGTGGGTGCATGTCCATTTGTGACGACACGACTAAAGTGATAAATGCAAGTAGCTGCAATGGCATCAACTGCTGCCAAACCACAATTCCTTCGGATCTCGATGCCTTCAATACAACAATGGAGGTCATGAATAGTAAAGATCTTGTCATCAATGGATGCAACTCTGCATTCTTGGTAGAAGAAAAGTGGTTCAAGACTGATTACCGCACTCTTTCGCTTTTCGTTCCTGTGGTGCTGGAATGGTGGATTCCATATACGTCATTCATCTCACTTCCAATAGCCAATTATAATACCTCCTCCACCTATAATTGTAGGCAAGTAGTGGTTAAGCAGCGGAACACAACTTTTACATGTTCTTGCAAAGCCGGCTATGGAGGAAATCCCTATGTTCCTGGAGCATGTCATGGTAAGTTTTCGTACAAGTACTTCTATGCCTTTAATTCTTTCTTTTTCTTTTTCATTTATAGATACAGATCTCATTCTGAAATTTTTTGCTTCTTTTTTTTTTTAATAGTTTATTTTCAATCGAAACCTCCATTGAAGACTTTTAAGATCGTTTAATTATTATTCAAATAGTCCACTTTCTATTAAAACTTCAAATGAAGACTTTTCAAAAGTCGGCAATTGAAGTTTCCGTAGATAATGGGCACTAGAATTAGAATAAGTAATTGACCCAATTAATCACCCACAAATTAGAAGTCTTCCAACGAAATTTTAGACAGAAAATGAACTATTGAAATAAATAATTGAACTAATTAGAGAAGTTTATGATTTTTATTTATTTTTTATTTTTTATTTTGGTTTGGGTTTTACATATGTAGCCAGTAGCCTCTTGAACGTTCAATTTAAGTAATATTCTTAATAAACTTAATAAACTTTGTATATTCTATTTAGTATACCCTCCTGTACGTCAATGCAATATGGTTATATATTTCCTAAAATTTATGTGAAGGGAATCACATGAGCCTCACAAGCTAACTCACATGATCAGATTAATTTACATAAAAAATTAAATGATTAAATTTTTTTTTTTTCTATTCTTAATCTTTTGAAATGATGAGTGATTTAATAATCACTTTGAATTTTGCTGCTGATCGATTTATTAGATGCTAATTTGCGTTTGTCTCCTTAATTACATGTGATCAGTTATAGAGGAATGCGAGCTCACACACCCTTGTTTCGGTTACAATCCACCGCCAAGAACATTCTGTGAAAATACATATAATGCAGAAGAAAAGAGAATCTATACTTACAATGGGTTTTACATTTGTTACCGTTCGATATATATTTTTGACCAATGAGTCTTGGGTTGAAGTGTTCACAATAGGTATGTTTACTTGGATCAAAGTGTTTTAAGGCTTCCCATTTTATTTTTCTTTCCCCTTGCTTGTTTCAATAGGTACATCAAAACTATTGCTATAACCTTTTACTACTACATTGCGTTAAGCAAGTATTAGCAGCCGTCTTGGGCTATTGGTTCTACTTGTTGGTGGATGGTAGTCGTACAAAGTGGTAAAGAAAAGGAGGATTAAACAGAAGAACAAGTTCTTCAAGCGAAATGGTGGTTTATTGCTACAACAACAATTATCTTCACATGAAGCTAATGTTGAGAACATCAAATTGTTTAATTCAAAAGAATTGGAGAATGCTACTGACCGTTTTAATGTGAATAGAATACTTGGGCAGGAAGGGCAAGGCACTGTTTACAAAGGCATGTTAGTAAATGAAAGAATTGTTGCAGTGAAAAAGCCCAAGGTAGTTGATGAAGGAAAACTCGGAGAATTCATTAATGAAGTCGTCATTCTTTCACAAATTAACCACATGAATGTGGTTAAGCTAATTGGTTGTTGTTTGGAGACGGAAGTTCCTCTACTAGTTTATGAATATGTTCCTAACGGAACTCTTTTCCAATACGTCAATGGCCAAACTGAGGAGTTTCCACTAACATGAGATATGCGCTTATGAATTGCAACAAAAGTTGCAAGAGCTCTCTTCTACTTACACTCAACAGCTTCCACCCCCATTTACCATCGAGACATTAAATCTACAAACATACTCTTAGATGATAAATTCAGAGCTAAAGTAGCTGATTTTGGGACTTCAAGATCCATCGCTGTTGATTAAACTCACTTAACCACATGAGTGCATGGCACTTTTAGATACTTGGACCCTGAGTATTTCCAGTCAAGCCAATTTACAGAAAAGAGTGATGTTTATAGTTTTGGTGTTGTCCTTGCTGAGCTGTTGACTGGCGAAAAAGCAATATCTTCAACAAAGACACAAGAACCCAGAAGTTTAGCCACATATTTCATTCAATCGGTGGAGAACAATTTGTTTGATATTATTGATAGTCGAGTTTTGAAGGAAGGTAAGAAAGAACATATAATTGCGGTCGCGAACCTTGCTAAAAGGTGCTTGAACTTAAATGGGAAGAAACGACCTACAATGAGAGAAGTCACAATAGAGTTACAAGCAATGCAAATGTTGCAAAAAGGTGCTAACCTTCAACAAAACTATGAAGAGCTTGAATATGTCGAAGCTGAAGTGTATGAGCTATGGGATGCTGCTCCCACATCAATTGTGTCAACCTCCTCCATAGACACCCAACCATTATTATAGTTTTAATTAATATTTGTATAATGTCATGTTGTATGCTACATAATTTATTGTTTTCTTTGTATTCCTACAAGTAATTTCAAGAATCATTCTAGAACATGGATTAACCATATATATTCGGTTGTCTTATTATAGTATAAGATAGCCGAAAGCCCCATGTTCGTTTTATAAACCTCAAACTACCACTCAATTCACAATGGATCCTTTGTGTTTATTTTTTAAAAAAAAAAAAAAAAAAACTATTTTTTGGTCTAGATCAAATGAGTTAATTGCAGAAGAGAACGAAAGCAATCAAAGAACAAAATAAATGAATATATACTACAACAGAACATGAGAATAGAATACCATTTTTACAAGAGCGAAAACATTTTCCATAGATGATTAATGATACTAATAAATTCAGGCTGAGTTAAGCATTCAATTTGAGTTCAAACCTGTAATCACTTTGGACGATGGGCAGAAATCCCATTCCTCCATACAAAAATATTTTAGTGGCTTACACGCTCGAAAGAACTTTTCACACGTGCCCTACATAATGGAAAACATAGTGTGGCCGGGTGGGTGTTTGAGTACTATATGATAATTTAAATGTATTCACTCCTAATCCATTAATATATCTCTTAACTTATGGTAATCTAATCCTCATTATTTTTCTTATTATCTCAATCCTAACTACATTTTATTCTCTCACTCAAAAGCAGCCAGGACATTGAAAATAATAATAAAAAAATAATTTAAAAAAAAAAAAAACATGGAGACTCAGAAACTCATAAGTTTATTAGAGACGAATTTTGTGATGATGGCAGCAGCAATTCCCTTCTACGCTTAAAAAATACCAACATTCCATCACGATCAGGAAGGTTCACTACAAGAATTTAGGTCTTTAGGGCGACTTCAAGTCAACCCTAAAAGTCCTAAAGTGGACGCTGTTGACAACAAAGTCGACTTTTGGACCCTAAAGGTGTCGACGCTAATAGTTTGACCCTAATGATCAAATGTGTGATTATCAACGTCCACTTAAAGTCGACCCTAATGATCACTTTTAGCGTCCACTTTATCGACCCTAAAAGTCGCAATGTTTTGACCCTAAAGGTGATGTAAACGGAAGCCATAGTTGACACTGATAGTCAACCATTAGCGTCTACTCAAAGTGAACACTGATAGTTAACCATTAGCGTCCACAAAGTGAACCCTAATAGTCCTAAAAATATTAAAAAAAAAATTAACTATCAGCGTCAAAACTAAAGTGGACGCTGATAGTTAACTATTAGCGTCCACAAAGTGGACCCTAATGGTCCTAAAAATATTTTTTTTAAAAAAAAAAATTAACTATCAGCGTCCACTTAAAGTCGACCCTAATGATCACTTTTAGAGTTCACTTTATCGATCCTAAAAGTCGCAATGTTTTGACTCTAAAGGTGATGTAAATGGAAGTCATAGTCGACGCTGATAGTCAACCATTAGCGTCCACTCAAAGTGGACGCTGATAGTTAACCATTAGCGTCCACAAAGTGGACCCTAATGGTCCTAAAAATTTTAAAAAATTAACTATCAGCGTCCATTGGACGCTGATAGTTAACCATTAGCATCCACAAAGTGAACCCTAATGGTCCTAAAAAATTAAAAAATAATAATAATAATCTGCGATCGATCGTACAATCGTGTGCGATCGATCGCAGTACCAGTAGGTTTTTGACCTTTTGCGATCGATCGCACTTGGAGTGTGATCGATCGCAATACCAATGAGTTTTCAAAAAAGTAATGTTTCCTTGGTTGATCTTTGCTGTCTGAGATGTTAACAAAAGTATAAAGTTAGCAGGGAACACCTCTGAGATCAATACTACAGAAAATATCGTAAAAGAAAAAGAACAGCAAACATTGAAGATTCAAAAACATAGTCATGACAAATCTTACCTGCATTTTGGCCTCAAATCCAATTTGACCAGCTTGCTCAATATTTTCGGATCCTGCCATGTCCACAAGCATCAGGCGTCCTCCCACTGTTGGGACATCAAGGATTATCTGTACAGGTTTGCAAAGCATGAGAATTCTAACCACTAATAAAATTCCAGCAAAACTACATCCAAGTAAAATCTAAAAGAATTATACCAAGCAGTGGCTACGAGAACTTCTGTCATTACAGAGAGTGCTTTTAACAATCCTTCGTTTCTCCACTTTTTGTATCTCCTTAGAAATCTTTCCAGCTTCAGTTCCTAAAATATACGATGCATTCTTTGCCTTTTTCCCCATTACTTCAAGTTTCACCTACAAAAAATGAAGAATATATTGTCGAACAAGAATCCACATAGCCTAAAATATTGCCTCTCAGCAAGAAATAAGCATCAAAGAAATTCACAAAAAAATGAGAATAAGCATGTAGGGCTGAGTAAATTTCAAAATATAACAATGTATCACAAGAAGTTGACGCACTTCTATAAGAGTCTCCATGTTCATAAAGATAAAAAGTTGACCCCTTTTGTTACAAAACCAATTTGAACATCAGCCAACTCCTTAATTATTGGTTCCAAACAGATAAAGTAAAAAACAAAAAAAACAAACACTTGGTGTACTCATTTGAACCCAAAATTGCAGAGTCGGCTAGTCTCATATCATATATGCACACACTTTGTGCCCCTAATCTCATTTTGTCTGGCAAATTACAATCAAAATACACCCTGTATTTTTAAAACCTCAAACAACAGTAGCCAATTGACTACTTTCATGCTATATATATATATATATATATATATATATATATATATATATATATATATATATATATATATAAAATAGATAATTAACCATGAAACCCTTTCTCTGTCGAAAGAAAAGAACTTAATTATAGAATACATACTACGAAAAAGATAACTTAGATTGCAATACGCACCCAAAGAGAACCCAACAAAACAAATCCAAAGCCAAAACTCCAGAAATCAGGAAGCAACTAAACCTTTAAAGACGACAACACTTATTTCCCCAAAAATCACCAAGAATCAAATTATCTCAAATAAAGTCAAGAAGCCAAGAAAATAGAGAACAGACTATTACCTTGGATGCACTGCCTTTAGACCATCCAAGGCCTAATCCTCCTCCACCGTTGCTGGACAAAAGATCAAAAATTTCTTCGTTATATATCTCCAAGACCGTCCTTCCTCCCCATCTCCAAGAATATCCCTCAAAGACCCTTGGGCAATCACGAACCACAAACAAATGCAAACAGAGCAAAACTTTCATCCTCAAAATTACCTTTGTGAACACATTTTTGCTTTCTTCCCTTATACTCTCCGATTTGGGCAAAAAGAACATAGCCAACAGCATATTCCCCTGCTGGTGGAAGCTCAAACCCAAGATCCTTAACAACCTGAGAAATGGCATGCCAAAAACAATGAAGCATTGCCAAATGAAGCATTTGCCAAACCAGAAGCAAGACAAATCCTCCTCCCTGCCCCAAAAGGCATCATCTTTATTTCCCTGTTTCCCATTATATCAAACACTTCCCCTCCTCCACCACTCAAGAATCTTTTAGGCTTGAAAGCCATCGGATCCATCATAGGAGGGAGGGAGAGCAGCGGGAAGGAAAGTTGGGAGAGCCGCGGGAGAGAGATCGAGAGTCAAAGTGATGAGGGAGGTGAGTGAGAGGGTTGTTAGGGATTTTTGTGTTTTGAAGGTTTGGGGAAAAACAAACGCGGTTTATGAAATTTTTTTGTCCGAAAATTTCATAAACCCCGCCACAGGATGGCGCTTAATTTTTCGCACTCCAAAGTCGCTGCTATTAAGGGTTTTTTTTTTTTTTTTTTTTTTTAATTATACTTACAATTTTAATTTTTGTTTTCCATTATTTTCTCTTGTAATATGTTTTTTTTTTTATTATTTTAATATTAACTAATAATTTCCGTTTAATAAATTTTTATGATAAAGATCATTAAGTTGATATTTATCTTATAATTAATTATAAGATCAATACAAAATCCAAAGATAATATAAGATTAATATAACTAATGCACTAAGATAATATAAAAAGCTTATAGTTCAATTGAACCTTCAATTGTATCCAGTTTGATCAATCAATAGATCTTATCATGATCAATATAATTAATTCACTAGGATCTATCGGATGTTTGATCGATCAATTGATTCTATTACGATCAATCGAACTAATTCACTAGGATTGATTAGATTTTCGATCAGATGTTTGACCTTATCACGATCAATCGAACTAACTCACTAGGCTCGATTGGATGTTTGATCGATTGGATTTTCAATCCAACATTTGATTGATCATTTGATCCTATCACGATCAATCGAACTAATTCATTATGATCGATCGGATGTTTGATCGATCATTTGATCATATTACGTTCAATCGAACTAATTCATTAGGATCGATCGAATGTTTGATCGATCACTTGATCCTATCACGATCAATCGAATTAATTCAGTAGGATCCATCGGATGTTCGATCGATCATTTGATCAATTAATTATATATATGAATATATATTATATACATACTTGTTAGTTACTACATACTAACTTAGTATTACTATTAAGGTAAGTGGTAGATCACATGATCTAAAGATGATGTGAATTGTAATAAGAAAAAAAAAAAAAGATTATGTGAATTATTATATCATATGATCATATATATCACAAATTAAGTGATTAATATTAGAATCAACAATGTGTTTGTTTAGAGATATATGTTGTTGTTATGTTTAGAGTATTATGTTGTAGATATCATTATAAGTTAGATGTTACGTCATATGGTCTACCATTATAATTTATATGATTATATAAAATGATCAATTGATGATTAAATCATGTGATTATATAATAACAAAATATACATATATAATATGACGTAAGTTAGAAGTATACAAACTCATACAAATACAACAATTAAGTACCCAGAGACTTAATAACTAGTTACTTAATAAACTAACATATTAACTAAGTTAATATATTAAATTACTAACCTAGTATAATTTACTATAGGTTATTTTGAAAAAAACAAATTATATGTTACTTAATATATATATATATATATATTATACATACTTGTCCGTTAATATATACTAACTTAGTATTACTAAGTAAGTTAACTATTTTCAAAAAACAATGATATGATGATGTGTATTATCATTCTAATTACATTAGATCATAGTTAATTAGTTAATTAAGTATGCTCTAGTTTAATTAGAATGATAATACATATGAACATGATCTAATAATGTTTTTTTTTTTTTTTAGAAAACTTTGTCCTATTCTTCATGAATTAAGTTTCATAATATTTAAGTATAATGTATTATCACTATAATTTATATGATTATATGACATAATCAACTGATTATTAAATCATGTGATTATATAATAACAAATTATACATATATAATATGATATAAATATACAAATACATACTAATACATTAATTAAGTATCTAGAGACTAATTAGTTTCAATGTATGTTATAAGTCCATCTATGTTATACATTACTTTTCAAAAAGCTTTAGTGGACTCTATTGAGCTTGTAGTTTAATTTTATTCTTCTTTTTTTTTTTTTTAACTTTTTAGAAGAGCTTTAGCGTCCACTCTAATGCTCAGTTATCAGCGTCCACTTTCAAAGTGGACGCTAATAATGAGTCTTCAGCGTCCACTTTTAGTGGACGCTATTGGGCATCAATTTTATTTTTTATTTATTTTTCTACCTACTCTTTAGCGTCCACAAAGTCGACACTAATACTTAACTATTAGGGCGACTTTCAAAGTCGACCCTAATACTTAAGTATTAGCGTCCACTTTTAGTGGACGCTATTTGGCATCAATTTTATTTATTTATTTATTTTTCTACCTACTCTTTAGCGTCCACAAAGTCGACCCTAATACTTAACTATTAGGGGCGACTTTCAAAGTCGACCCTAATACTTAAGTATTAGCGTCCACTTTTAGTGGACGCTATTGGGCATTAATTTTATTTTTTATTTTTATTTTTATTTTTCTACCTACTATTTAGCGTCCACAACGTCGACCCTAATACTTAACTATTAGGGACGACTTTCAAAGTCGACCCTAATACTTAAGTATTAGCGTCCACTTTTAGTGGACGCTATTGGGCATCAATTTTATTTATTTATTTATTTTTCTACCTACTCTTTAGCGTCCACAAAGTCTAATACTTAACTATTAGGGGCGACTTTCAAAGTCGACCCTAATACTTAAGTATTAGCGTCCACTTTTAGTGGACGCTATTTGGCATCAATTTTATTTTTTTATTTATTTTTCTACCTACTCTTTAGCGTCCACAAAGTCGACCCTAATACTTAACTATTAGGGGCGACTTTCAAAGTCGACCATAATACTTAAGTATTAGCGTCCACTTTTAGTGGACGCTATTGGGCATCAATTTTATTTTTTTATTTATTTTTCTACCTACTCTTTAGCATCCACAAAATCAACCCTAATACTTAACTATTAGGGGCGACTTTCAAAGTCAACTCTAATACGTTGGGCATCAATTTTTTTTTTTTTTTTTTTACCTACTCTTGAGCGTCCACAAAGTTGACCCTAATACTTAACTATTAGGGGCGACTTTCAAAGTCGACCCTAATACTTAAGTATTAGTGTCCACTTTTAGTGGATGCTATTGGGCATCAATTTTATTTTTATTTTTCTACCTACTCACGTTCTCTTTGATTATAGGCACTTCCTTAAAGTTCTTGATCCATGCATGCAAGCGAGGGAACTTGTGTGCCTCAAACATCTTCACCCACTACAAAAAACAGGATGATTACTGACGTGGCAAACAGTAACAAAATTTTGCCACGTCAACAATTTTTTTTTTGACGTGTTGAATATGACACGTCAATATTTATGGACGTGTTACATTCAACACATCAGGATTTCCTGACGTGTCTATAGTTGACACGTCAGGAAATTTAAATTCAATTTAATTTCTTTTAAAATTATTTAAATAATTTAATATTTAGATATTTATTGACGTGCTAAAATTAGATACGTCAAAATTTATTGACGTGTCATTTTGACACGTCAATATTTCTTAATTTTTTTTTTTAATATCAGGTTTTATATATATATATATATGACGTGCTAAAACTAGTAAGTTAGTATTTATTAATTTTTTTTTATAGCAAGTTTATTTATATTATATATATTTATGACGTGCTAGTGCTCAAAAAAAAAAAAAAAAATAGCGGGACATTCAACTTTAATTTTGCCTCTTCTTTTCTTCTTTTATTATTTATTCTTTCCGTCTGATCTTCTTTTCTTATTTAATTCCAGATCTTTTTTCCCTCTCTCAACCTCCCTCTTCTCTCTTGACGCAGCAAAAGCTCTTCTCTCTCCGTCTCTCTGCACGGCAGAAAAGCAGAAGAAGAAGAAGAAGAAGAAGAAGAAAAAAAAGAAAAAAAAAAAAAAAAAAAAAAAAAAAGGAGAAGAGAAGAAGATCGAAGAATAGAAGATAAGAAGATTTTTTGGGTTTTTGAAGATTTGTTGGGTTTGACGTTTGGGTTTTTGATTTTTCAGGTTGATTTTTTGAAGATTTTTTGGGTTTGGTTTTTGAAAATGGAGGAAAGAAGAGAGAGAGAGAGTAAGAAAATGGAGGAAAGAAGAGAGGGAGAGAGCTGGGGGGAGTAACGAAAATGGAGAAAAGAAGAGAAAATGGAGAAATTGGAGAAAAGAAGAGAGGGAGAGAGCTAGGGGGAGTAACGAAAATGGAGAAAAGAAGAGAGGGAGAGAGCTGGGGGAGAGCTGGCCATGGGGGAGTAACGAAAATGGAGGAAGGAAGAGAAAATGGAGAAAAGAAGAGATGATCAGGGAGAGAGCATGGGGTGAAACAGGATGGTGAAAATAATTTAAAAAATATATATATATTTTAATTGAAAAATAATTTAAATTAATAAATTTTTTAATTGAAAAAAAAATCCAGAAAAATTTTAAAAAAGAAAAATTATTATTTTTTAATAATTTTAAATTACTGACTTGCTAATTTTGACACGTCAGGAAATTCTGACTTGTTAAATCTAACATGTTAGAAATTTCCATTTCTGACACCTACAATTTTAACGTCTGAAACACATCAAAAATGCCTCATCAAGAGGATTTTCTGACGTGTCAGACCACTTGACACGTCAAAAACTTATGTCCTCAAAAAATTAGTTTTTTGTAGTGACCCCGACAACTTCTTCGATGACTCCCAACCATTGAGCAATCTGTCCAAAGGCATTGTCCACTATCCCAATGTTGTCCCCACCAAAAAATTTATTGTCTCGCCCGAGCCCTTCTTCCTCCATGGCTCTCAGCATCTCCATGGTGTCTTTGATGGCCTTCTCTTGTTCTTTCCCACTAGTTCGGTAGACTACCCATATTGTAGGACCCTAACGAAATCAGAGACACTGCATGTTATCAAATCAACAAACTCAGATATTTTTATTTATTTATTATTATTATTTTTTACTTCATCAAGGCAAGTGGGGGAGACGTAAGTATTCTATCTAGGGGTAACCATAATATAGTATCTACCCGCTAAAAGAAGCACAAGAGAGGCTTAGATGGTAGGAACCACATGCGTTTCTCAAGCCCAACCGAACTATAATTTGACCAAATCCCATCAAAGTATCAGTTAAGTTTAAAAATTTTCATTACGAGTGGAAACCTTCACCCTAGTACTTACAAAACTACGAGCTTTGCTTGGGTTTAGTTTTGCATAAACACTTCACAATTAATAATAATAATAATAATAATAATAATAATAATAATAGGGAAAATTATAGTTTACCCTCCCAAAGTTGACAACGGTTTTTAATTCGAACACTAAAGTTTCAATTTTTGCAATTCACCCTTCAAAGTTCTAATTTTTTTCAATACGAGCAATACTATCCCAAAATTTCCATATTGCCCCTAATTTTTATTTTTTATAAAAAAAATAAAAATAAAAATTTGGGAGTGCAAAAATGGCTAGATGGCCAATGGGGTGGCTACAGCCACCCCGATTTTTTTTTTTTTTTTAATAGAAAAAAAATAGGGGTAATATAGAAAGTTTTGGATACAATTGGTCATGTTAGTTCTTGTGTTGGCTTAATTCAGTTCCAAAATGCAGATGCTACTGTTCATGGCTCAAACACTGATATAGAATGCTCAGAATCCAATCTCCACCGTTCATAATTTAGATTCATGTGTTATGAACGTCCCTGCAAACTTTCAGCTCAATCGGACCACAAACGCCCATCGATCGGAGCTGTTGATGAAGACTGGACAGGCCGGGTCCGGACCCCAATTCCCGGGTCCGGACCTCATTTCGAAACTAAAATCTTGCTCCATAAAGCCGTGTCGGACCGCCCATTAACGGGTCCGGACCCCGTAAGTTTTAGGCCCAAAACGTGTTTTTAACTGGGTTAGGTCTAGGGTTTTGTCAGGGGTATATATACATCATTATAGAAAAGAGAGGCACGAATTTTCACCCCCAGAGAGTTCGTGTGAGGTTGTGCTTGAGTGATTATTTTGTTGTGAGCCAAATTGATTCCTCTTAGAGGATTTTTGTTAGTATTGATCGTGTGCTTAATTGAAGTCTATCGGAAGGGTCCGATAAAGGAGAATCACGTTGAAGAAGATTGTGAGCGAGGAGACAAGTTGGAGGCTTGTCGATCTTACAGAGTCAAGGTCTTGCAAAGGGTTGTAAGTGTTCCTAGTGTCTGTAATCTCTGGATAATCTTTTGATAGTGATTTCCTGGGTTTGGCTGCCCCGGAGAGGTTTTACTTTTAGAACGTTTTCTAAAAGGTTTCCTCTTCGTCACCAAAATCTTTGTGTGTGATTGTTCATATTTTGGTGAATGTTTGTTTTGATATATATCTGTTAATTCCGCATAAAATTGTGATATTTATCTGTTTAGAATTTTTCAATTGGTATCAGAGCGGGTTCACTCCGTGAAGGATTAAATTCCTGAGTGTGATCTTTGTTTCTTGTTTAAGATGTCTCAAACCCTTAACACTGTGCCTAATTTTGATGGATCAAATTATGGCTATTGGAAATCCCGTATGAGATTTTTCTTAAAATCTATAGACGTTTGGCATGTCATTGAATCTGGATTTAAAGCTCGGATAAGCCGGCGGTGAATGGTCTAATGTTGAAAAACAAACTCGTATGGCGAATGACAAAGCTATGAATGCTCTATGCTTGGCAATTTCACAAACTGAGTTCTCCAGAATTTCAAATTGTGATAGTGCCAAGGATGCATGGGAGATCCTAGAAACTACGTATGAAGGAACTAATCTTGTTAAAGCTTCAAAACTTCAAATGTTAGTTTCTCAGTTTGAGGATATTAAAATGTTAGAGGATGAGACATTCAATGAATTTTTTGGTAAACTTAGTGAAATTAGAAATTCCATGATAAATCTAGGAAAGAAAGTTTCTGACACTAAGCTTATTAGAAAAGTTATGAGATCCCTCCCTGAAAGATTTAGAATGAAGGTAACTGCTATTGAGTCATGCACTGATCTTAATACCATGAGGATAGAAGAGTTAGTTGGTGCTCTTCAAACTTATGAGTTTTCCTTGCCTCAACCTAGGAAAAATAAGGATATTGCCCTTAGAACTCTTAGGAAGAACTCTGATGAGTTATCTGATGAGGATTCACGGATGATGAGGAACTTGCATTGATAGCTAGAAGGTATTTTAAGAATGAACATAGAATTTCCAAGAAATTTGGAAAACAAAAAGAGAGTACTCAGGGTAGAAATGAAAGAGACCCACGTGGTCCAAAATGTTATGAGTGTTCTGGCTATGGTCATGTGCAAAAGGATTGTGCTAACCTCAAGAGTAATAAGCCAAAAGGTCAAAAAGCTTTCAATATTACATTGAGTGACACTGATGAGGAAGAGACTCCTAATTATATGGCTTTTGGTGCATCTTATGATTCTGATGATTCTAATCAATCGGATGTTGATCACTTACGATAATGAATCAAATAGGGTTAATGATCTTCAAAACTCCTTTAACAATTTAATGGAAAAGTTTTCTATGCTTAGAAATACTAACTTGAAAATTGTTAAGGATTTTAAGAATCTTGAGCTTGAAAGGGATAATTTGTTGAAATCTTTGAGTGATTCACATGTTGTTTGCAATACTCTCAAATCTGAAAATCATGTGTTAATTGCTAAAAATAAATCCCTTCAAAATGATCTGATTGCATCTAGAAATCACTTGAGTAAATTCTCTAGTGAAAAGCTTGATAAAATGTTGCATATTCAAAAGCAATCTAGCGACAGATCTGGCTTAGGATTTGATAAAACGCTTCTTTGTCTTCTAACCGTGCTTCTACTTCAAAGACTGTTTTGTTAAACCGGTGAAAGTAGAAGAATCTTCAAGTGAAGAAAAGCAAGTAGTTGCTCCGACTCCTCAAGGTAATAAAGGTAAGAAAATCTACATTGAGCCTCAAGCATCTTGCCCTACACCTAGAGTCATGCATCCTCTTAGGAAATTACCTTCACAAAGGTTTGTCCCTACATGTCATCACTGTGGCAAAGTGGGTCACATTCGACCTCACTGTTTTAATTTGAAACTTCATGTGCATATAAATAAAAATTCCTATTCTAGGAAAGAAAGTGAGGGTTTGATCATAATGATGAGAGAAGTGCTATCTAGGCTAGATAAGTTTAAGCAAAGTCATAAGTCTAGACCTAAGATTTCTCAAGTTTGGGTTAGGAAGGATGATACCATTCACCCCTTGAGGGGAGTGGTGATGATCTCACCTTATGTTAGGTGAGTCACCCACATGTCTAGGATTGTTTTTCATGCATATCTTTGCATATCCTAGAGCATGTTGTTTTTCGTTTTTCATTGCATTTTTGTTTTATTTTGTTTTGAAATTGTATTTTGTTTGTGTGCATTTCTTTTGTGAAAAATAACAAAAAGACAAAAATATTTTACTTTGGTTGTTTTTTCTTTCTTTTCTTTATTTTGTCTTATGCACGAGATAGTTCATTAATTTCTCATGTTGCTTTTATGAATTTAATTCCTTACGTCTTGGAATGTTCTTAATATGCATGAGATGAAAATTTGTGTCAATGAACTTGTTTTTGTGGTTACCTAAAGCTGAGCTTATGTGGTACTTTTGCCTATGCTTTATTTCTTGTGCAGTTAAGCTTAAATTGAGGTTTTGTTTCACTTTATTTGTGAGGTCTGTTAGGTAGCCATATGAGGTTTTGACTAGTCATATTTTCAAATTGACCATATGCTAGTTGAACCTAGGGCTTAAAAATTCTGCTTTCTCTGTTGTGATAAGCACCAAAAGTTTAAGGACACTTTCTCAAAGAGAAAATAAACAAAATAGTGAAACAAATAAAATCAAAAGATCATATTCCAAAAGGAATTTATTTCATTGTGTCAAACTTGTGCAAAATATTTTACAAAGAGAATTGTATAGGATGAGAGTGGCTAGGCCCTAGTATGATAAGGTTTGACTTTTGATTTGATATACTTGTCAAAACCTCATGGTGGTGAAACTTTCTCCTCATTTTGTAAATTGAAAATTTTTCTCTTTGGATGGCTTACCCACACACCACACAAGCATAGGTTGAATGGAACATTTTCTTGGCTTGGGTTAAGCAATATGAGTTTCTAGCCATTTCTAGTCTCATGTATATTTTGCATATTTGGAGCATGTTTGGATATTCATTGTGCAATACATGAGTCATTGATGTGTTATCATGTGTGTTCATTTAACTTTTAAGGAGAGAAACATGCTTTGCATTTCAGTTTCTGTTGTTAATTGAGTCATACATTGAGGAGAGTTTTGCTGATGTTTCTTTATAATCACGCATTCTCGTCATTTTTTTATCATGAGTTTTATTTATGTCTTCTTGTTCCACATATGCCTTGATGTATTTTGTGAAGTGTTTGAAACATGAAGACCTTTTGTCATTCTGTGACAAAAGGGGAGTAAATATGGGAGATGATGGGATTGGCTCGACATTTTGGTTTTGTCACTTTGAATTGCCAAAGGGGAGTTTGTTAGTTCTTGTGTTGGCTTAATTCAGTTCCAAAATGCAGATGCTACTGTTCATGGCTCAAACACTGATATAGAATGCTCAGAATCCAATCTCCACCGTTCATAATTTAGATTCATGTGTTATGAACGTCCCTGCAAAATTTCAGCTCAATCGGACCACAAACGCCCATCGATCGGAGCTGTTGATGAAGACTGGACAGGCCGGGTCCGGACCCAAATTCCCCGGGTCCGGACCTCATTTCCAGAAACTAAAATCTTGCTCCATAAAGCCGTGTCGGACCGCCCATTAACATGTCGGACCCCGTAAGTTTTAGGCCCAAAACGTGTTTTTAAGTGGGTTAGGTCTAGGGTTTTGTCGGGGTATATATACATCATTATAGAAGAGAGAGGCACAATTTTCACCCCGAGAGAGTTCGTGTGAGGCTGTGCTTGAGTGATTATTTTGTTGTGAGCCAAATTGATTCCTCTTAGAGGATTTTTGTTAGTATTGATCGTGTGCTTAATTGAAGTCTATCGGAAGGGTTCGATAAAGGAGAATCACGTTGAAGAAGATTGTGAGCGAGGAGACAAGTTGGAGGCTTGTCGATCTTACAAAGTCAAGGTCTTGCAAAGGGTTGTAAGTGTTCCTAGTGTCTGTAATCTCTGGATAATCTTTTGATAGTGATTTCCTGGGTTTGGCTGCCCCGGAGAGGTTTTACTTTTAGAACGTTTTCTAAAGGTTTCCTCTTAAATCACCAAAATCTTTGTGTGTGATTGTTCATATTTTGGTGAATGTTTGTTTTGATATATATCTGTTAATTCCGCATAAAATTGTAATATTTATCTGTTTAGAATTTTTCAGGTCAAATTGCAAAAATTTGGAACTTTAGGGAGTAGATTACAAAAATTGAAACTTTAGTGTTCGAATTGAAAAACACTGTCAACTTTGAGGGGGCAAACTGCAATTTTTCCTAATAATAATAACAACAATAAATAATAATAACGACCACCAAGCTATTTACTAGGAAATCTAGCACTGAAGATGAAGCAACTAAAAACAGAAGAGCAAATGCCAAAAGGGCAAGCAAGCATGTACGTTATCTTCAGCAAACTTAACCCAAAAGCGAGCAACAGCTCTCTCATAAGGATCAGTGGGCAGCAAGGGGTTGTGTGGCCACATCTCTTCGATATATTCAATGATAATCATGGACTCGCAAATTGGTTTTCCGCTGTGGACAAGCACAGGGATCTTCTTGTGGACTGGGTTGTGTTGAAGAAGCACAAGACTTTTGGTGAAATGATCTTCTTCTATGTATTCATATGGAATGCCCTTTTGTTTCAGAGCCCATATGACTCTGCAACTGAATGGACTAGGCCATGTCCCATGAAGCTTCATTTCATGACTCATGTTTGATGGAGCAATTTGGCCCATCCCCATCCCATTACCAAACAAACCCGAATTCATGACTCATGTTTGATGGAGCAATGCTGTACTGGCCAGTTTAACTCACAGTTTGATCATTTTCTAATGATCAATTAATATAACCCTCTTGCTTGGACAACAAGCTTCATAGTTGTGGTTTGCACTAGGCGGTTTTCCCAAGGCCACTCACAGTGAATTGCAACCTATTTATGGATTGGAGCTGTTGGCTGTTGGGAGGGGCGATTGGTGGTTCTGGTGGTGCTATGATCATGAAGAAGGACATCTTATTCGGCTTTGGTTATAATCTTTTGCACATCTCATGTTCATCTAAGTACCTCTTTTTGGTCCTAGGTGGTCGTCTTGAAGGAAAATGCTATATTTTCTTTTAGTTTTCTCTTGGTGCATGTCCTTCTAGTTCTAGGTAGATTTTTTTTTTTAAAAAAAAAAAAAAAGAAAGTGGCATTTATTTCTCTCACTTGATTTTTAAAAAATAATATTTACCTAGGACCAAAAAGGCACCAGGAGAACACCAAAAGAGCACCTATATAGCATTTGCACAACCGTCTGATTTCTCTTTCTTTCTTTCTAGGATATTGCATGAATGGGCGTGTGAAGCAGCAAAGCCCAAGCCCCGCCTTATACAACGCCATTGATGTAGATCGGAGTGCTTAGGACTTCATGAGGTAGACTCGTGCAGATATAAGTGTGAAGGGACCCCGGGGGGATATACCAAGAAGGGAGACATCAAGACGAGGGCACAGACGAGTGTGAAAGAGCTGGAAAACCAGTCACAAGGACTGTCGTTCGGTAGCCGTTTGAATGTCCAACATGCGGTAACTCCCCATAGTAATTCCTGAGGCATCTGTCTAAAGCCCCGTTCGAATCCTATTCGGACTGTAATATCCCAATAAAGCAAGAGGAGTGATTTTCAAGGTTTTAAACAACCTTCCGTGATTCTTTTAGTGGTATCCTCTAGTAGCATTGGTGTTTGTTTTAAGACTAGAAAGAAGACACCAACATATAGTAGCCTAGGAGCATTTTTGGGGATTTCTGGCCAAACCCTAGCCTCTGGCAGAACGCTCACCCTAGGGAATGAGCGCTCGACCAAAGAGCGGGTTACATGCCCCTAGCCCCGTAAATGTAGTACAAAGGTCTTAGCAACCCTTTTTCGTTAGATGAAACATCGTAGAGTTCTTTAGTACAGCTTATAACGATGAGTCGTGTTTCGATATAGCAGAGATTCGTGATGTTGGAAGACTCGAGCGAGCGAATGAGGTGAGTAAACACTTACGAACACTTTCTTTAAAAACGTGGGATATATGTCAGTTGACTGACCACGCGTATGATATAAGTATGTCTACTTTTTGTAATAACTTGGTAACTGCTTTAATAACTTGTTGATAAGATGCATTGCATGAGATGGTATACCGGTACGTGCGGTATAATGGCCAATGGCTTACTCTATAGACTTGATTCTCTAGTCAAATGTGTGTGTGATATATGGGTCTTGGATCCAATGATTTTTTCGTGATTGGCGTAGCCTTAACGGGTGGTCACTATAGGACGTATATCATTAATAACGTTGGCCTTTCGAGGTCGGACCACTAGTGTTATGGGTGGTAGCGTATAATGGTCGGGGCATCGGTATTGTATTATAGGTCCCTCGGGATAGCTCCAACCCTGTTGAGAAAGGGTAATATCTCGGGTAGACCATACATGATAGTTATGACCTATAAAACATTAGTTTCTCCACATTTAAATACTTAGGCGATTGCCGATGGGAGTACACCACCTTTTATCAAACTAAACCATATTTTCAAGGTATATTAACGGAAGCAACACCTCTTTTTAATGTGTATCATGAACTGCATGTTTATTTATGCATAATAATATTGAGCTTATGTCATACCTAATTGTGAGGTTTACTTACTAAGTCGTTAGACTTACGCGGTTATTACTCTTATAGAAAGTTTGTCTCTAGAAGTCAAGAGTGGTGCGGTTACCACTACAGACCTTGCTTAAGAATAATCTTCGTGCTGTTATCAGGTTTGCTTTGTATCATTACTAGTTGCTCCCTGTCTTTAATTTGAGGATTATACTTGTTCTTGTAGTAATTTATAGATTTATCATATTTATTTCATCTTCCTATACATTAACTCTGAAAATGCTTAGATGGGTGATTCTCCATTTAGCCACAAGTTGGTTAAACTGCGGTAATTGTCAGTAACCCTGCCAAGCTCGCCGAGGCTAGTTTTGGGGGCATTTAACGGACTCCTATCGAACACCTATGTTATTTTTCAGTTGTGTGATATTGTTTTCAGTTTTTATTTTTTATTTTTGTGTTTTCACACTACAAAAAAAAAAAAATAATAAAAATAATAAAGGGGTTTAGTGACATTGTTATTTTGGGCATTTTAGGCCAAAAAAAAGCCCCTATTAATTTAGAAATGCTTGAATAGGAGCATTTGGCAAATAAATCAAATCATAGCGATTGGATTCAAATTTAGAGGCGTTTGTATTGTGAAAGCGCCTCTAATTAGGGGGCGTTTTAGGCCAAGCGTCCATACTCTTTTATAAAACCCCCAAAAAAATATTAAATCCAAAATGAAATTTATTTATTAAAAATTAATATATATATAAAATGAAAAAATAATAATAATAAATAGAGGGCGCCAGCCACCACTTAGGGAAGAGGGGGTGGCCCACGAGCCACCCCTAAATCTGCATGCCCCCACCTTAGGGGTGGCCACTCAGGCCTCTTTGGCAGTTGGCAACCACCCCTCAATTTTCTTTTTTTTTAAATAAATAAATAAATTTGAAGTTTATAGAGTGTGGGTGAGTGATCGAGAAATTGTAGTGTTTTTTTAGTGTGTAACGTTACTTATAAGCATTTTTTATAGCGAAGTTTTCAAAAATTATTTAGGGACACTTGAACAGTGTGTTACTCTATAAAGTAGGGCCAACTATAGGGGCGTTTTCCTGTGCAAAGGCCCCTACTAAATAAGTAGGGGCGTTTGCACTAGAGAGAGACCCTATATAGGGACGTTTTCTCCTAAAACGCCCCAATAAGCATGTCACTAAACACCCTTTTTTTTTTTTTTTTTTTTTTTTTTTTCAGACTTAGACCAAGTTGTCTTAATTTGTGTAGACTAGTGTGTTCTTTCTGTGCATGAATCTAGCTTAGCTAGCAGCCATGACTAACCTCTCATAATTAAATTACTAGGAAAATGGATGGTCCACAATTGTGACTATTTGGGCGCGTCTTATAAATATATAGAGAGACCTTCAGCGCCAAAATCACAGAAAATACACCCTTTCTTTTTTTTTTTTTTTTTCTTCAAAATTCTTCAAATTTTTTTCCTTCTAAATCTTATCTTTTTTTTTAATTTTTTTTTTTAATTTTTTGAAATTGTTTTATCATATACAAAATATTTTTATCATTTTGTGATTTTTGGCGCCGAAGGTCTCACTCTGTATATTTATAAGACGGACCCAAATAGTCACAATTGTGGACCATCCATTTTCCTAGGAATTTAATTATGAGAGGTCGGTCATGGCCGCTAGCTAAGCTAGGTTCATGCACAGAAAGAACACACTAGTCCACACTATAAGACGCGCCCAAATAGTCACAATTGTGGACCATCCATTTTCCTAGGAATTTAATTATGAGAGGTCAGTCACGGCCACTAGCTAAGCTAGGTTCATGCACGGAAAGAACACACTAGTCCACACGAATTAAGACAACAGCTTTGTTTGATAAACGTTTTTCCATGGTTTTGGCACTATACTATTCATCTCACTTTTTCATTTTTTCAATATTCTCTTACTTTTTTCATCACATCAATTATTTTTTATTATTATTCAAATAAAAAAATCACTACACAACAAAATTTTTCATTTTTTCATACCAAACATTCTTACTTTTTCACTTTAAAAAAAAAAACATTCTTACTTTTTTTTCACATCAATCACTTTTTACTACAGTATCAAAACAAAACCAAAACAAAATCGTTCATCAAACGAACCCGTTGATCTAATTAAGTCTTGTTGGGTGTTGGCAAGTTCCATACAATTTCTTGGCTGCTTTTAGAAAAGGACGATAAAAGGCAGGGGCTTGGGCTTTGCTGCTTCACACGCCCATTCATCATCATAGAAAGAAAGAGAGAGAGATGGTGGTGCAACTGCAAATGGTATTTCAGATCCTTTCGATGTTGTGTTCAATTGAAGCCATATTTGCACAAGCAACGGGTTTAGCAAGTAATAGCAGTTCATGTCAAAGAACATGTGGGAATGTTAGCGATATCCCATACCCTTTTGGAATAGGAGCTGGTTGCTATGTTGATGAGTGGTTTGAAATAGTTTGCAATTATAATAACTCTTCGGGTTCTCCCAAGCCTTTTCTCAGGAGCCTCGGCCTCGAGGTGTTCAGCATTTCATTTGGAGTAGACGCTTTTAATTCACGAAGCAGTAAAGTTCGCGTCAATTATCCGACATTTGTTTCGTGTGCTAATGGTGTACGGAGCAAATTAAATGTGGAGTTAGCAAATAGCCCTTTCATCTTCTCTTGGTCCGAGAACAGATTCATCGCCATCGGTTGCGACAACTTTGCCTCAATGGTGCCCGTATTTCATGATCCAAATGCAACTCATAATGGTTCATTAATTAATGGTTCAGTTATTGGTGGGTGCATGTCAATTTGTGACGGTCGCAGTAAAGTGGTAAATGCAAGTAGTTGCAACGGCTATTAACTGCTGTCAAACCACAATTCCTTCATATCTCGATCTCGCTGCCTTCAATACAAGTATGAGGCCAGTAAATGACGACAACAAGGGAATCAAGGGATGCAAATCTGCATTCTTAGTAGAAGACAAGTGGTTCCAGAAACGTGGTTCAATTCATATGAACTCCATTATGTCGTACGTTCCTGTGGTGTTGGAATGGGGGATTCCTGATGCATCAGTCAACTCACTTCCAATATCCATTAATAATGGCTCCACCTCCACCGCAAACTATATTTGTAATATTAGTACAGGTAGTCCTGCTTTTATACTGACCTGGACATGTTTTTGCAAACAGGGCTTTGAAGGAAATCCCTATCTTCTTGGAAGATGCACTACAAAAAAATTGATGTTTTTTGACATGGCAAACGGTAACTCATGTTTGTCATGTCGAAAACTTTTGACGTGTTTACTAAAAAAATATTGTTGACGTGCTGCATTTTGACACGTCAAAAGTTTTTGACGTGCCTTTATTTGTGTTAATTAAATTGCTAGCTTGCAAGTATAACCTGTGTAGTGTTGAATTCCACGAGTGAAAAAAAAAAAAGACAATTTTGATAAATTTGATGATATAATAAAATTTCATTTTGCTAGATCATTCTGAAATTAATTTAGTTAGGCGAAGGGAATCTTTGTACTTAATCTTTTTTCTTCCTATTTTATGTTTTATCAAGTATCTTAAAGGGCCTCGTTTTTTTTTTTTTTTTTTTTTTCAGATAAGTACAAAATTTATTGAAAAGAACTATTTACTAACCTATTACCCTTGGCGGATGGTCCCTAGCCTTTTAAAAACAAGACCTTGCTTTTTTTCAAACCACTTGCTATCCCCTATGCTAGATGGAATATAATTTTCTCAATTTTAAATATAATTTATTTAAAGTTGGTGTATCTAACTGTATATATAAAGTCAATGTTAACACATCTTTTAAAAATTCAAATAATGTGAAATCATGTAAATTGTTAGATACAACAACTTTAAATCCTGATAATGAAATGGAGAGGATCATTGTCTGTGCTAAATAGCTACACGTGTAGGCACATAATGTCTTATTTTTATTAATTTAAACGTTTGAAATAGTCCATGATATTGTCAAACTTTGCTTATTGAGTAGGAATTTGAAATCACAAAATGTTATAATATTAATTTAAAGGGGAAACTTTACTTTGACTCCCTAAACTTTCATCCGATTTTACAAACTCCCATGAATTTCCAAATCTCTTACTTTGGACTCCTGAACTTTGAATTGCTCTCAATTAGGACCCTTCCGTCAATTTTAGCCGTTAAAATTACAAAAAAAAAGACCAAAATATACCTGATTTTCGTTTTTTTTTTTTTAAAAATAAAAAAATGTAATAGAAGTTAGAATTGTATACAAAAGTCAGGAGTATAAATGTCATGTAATGTTTAAAATCTGACGGAGGGGTCCACATTGAGAGAAATTCAAAGTTCATGGGTTCCAAGTGAGAGATTTGGAAGTTTAGGGGGGTTTGTAAAATCGGGTGGAAGTTCAGGAGGCCAAAGTGAAGTTTCTCTTAATTTAAATGACTAAATTTTATTTTCTTAATTTTATTTTTTAAAATAATTGGTGATTTAATAATAACTATTGTTAAAACAGTTTTCTTCACGATGAATGCGCGTTCTATGAGATCCGCAATTCGACGATGTGTGCTCTCCAAATGGCTGCAAAAGAATGAGAAAGCGTCAAAGAGTCCGACGGCGTATATGCCGTGGACACTCCGATGCCAAAATTAGAACCCAAAAAATATTATGCTTTGATGCACAATAATTTAGTGCGCTTAATAATTTCTGATCTGAGAGAGAACGTGTCTTGTACCTTGTGTAGGAGCCAATTTATAGGCTTGAAGGTTGAAGCTGATTTGAATTGGTTTAAGAGTTCGAAGTTGAGATAATCCCAAACGATTATCTTATAAAGATAATCTTCTACGTAGAGATAATGTTGAGCTTTATCTTGGAATGATAAACGTGAATAACAATCTTGTAGGGATAAATAAGATTTCCTGATGATAATATAATCCTAATTGGAAAATATTATATAGTGATTAATTAAATAGCCCTTGCTATTTAATTAATATTTTATGGGCCTATTCTTGGCCGTTGGGCCCAAAATTTGATAGGCTTGTAGTGTGAATTTATTCTTAACAGTTACCCCCCAATTCCCTCAGCCAAAGTACTTGGATGATGGGAATTTAGCCAAAGCCTTCTGGTGGCTTGTTGTTTGACCTTGTCCAAGACTCATGTCTCCTTAATGAATGTGTTTTGAGCTTGTTAGTTGGAGCTTTTCAGCTCGGTTTTTGGCATCGTTTGAGTTTTCGGAAATACCCCCCAGTTCTATCCCTTGCTGGGGGTTATGCTCGTTATAGTTTCGAGACACCTGGGGATCATATCTGGGTCCCTCTCCGAGTCATCGAGATAATCCAAACCTGCATATAATTTGTAAATCTTTCAACTAACTTTTGTTCCCCGTTCGTCTTGGGTGATTCCTTGTTTTTGCCCAAGGTTTTCTCCTTATCATTATTTTAGAGGGTTGTCTCCCTATTCATTGTTTTTGCCAAAGGTTTTCTCCTTGTCCTTGTTTTAAAGGGTTGTCTCCCTATTCATTGTTTTTGCCAAAGGTTTTCTCCTTGTCCTTGTTTTAAAGGGTTGTCTCCCTATTCATTGCTTTTGCCAAAGGTTTTCTCTTTATCCTTGTTTTAGAGGGTTGTCTCCCTATTCATTGTTTTTTACCCAAGGTTTTCTCCTTGTCTTCAGATATGAATCTACTTGTTTTTGCCCAGGGTTTCCTCCCTGTCCTGTCTACCAAAAAGTAATTGTCAAAGGGTGGTCCTCGGGAGACCGAGGACCCTCCGATGCTTAAGTCAGTATTGATCAAATAATAATAAAAGCATAAACAAACCAAACCATGGACATACTACTGGCAATACTTCTTCAAGTGCTCTGAGTCTTTCTATTTCTGTCCCAGGTTTCCTTGCCTTCAGATATGAATCTCTTTGTTTTTACCTGTGGTTTTCTCCCGTCTGCCTACCAAAAAGTAATTGTCAAAGGGTGGTCCGGAGACCGAGGACCCTCCGATGCTTAAGTCGAGATTGATCTTAAATCAAATAATAATAAAAGCATAAACAAACCAAACCATGGACATACTCATCGCAATACTTCTTCAAGTGCTCGAGTCTTTCTATTTCGTCCCGTGTTTCCTTGCCTTGAGATATGAATCTCTTTGTTTTTACCTGGGTTTTCTCCCCGTCCTGTCTACCAAAAGTAATTGTCAAAGGTGGTCCTCGAGACCGAGGCCCTCCGATGCTTAAGTCAAGATCACTCTTTATTCAAATAAAATTCGATAGTGAAAGACAATCAAATGATGAAAGCATAAATAAATCAAACCCTAGAGTACTACGATAGTACTCCTCAAATGTTCTGTGTTCCATTGCATTAAAAGACAATCAAATAATATGAGCATAAATAAATCGAACCACGGGTGTACTAACGATAGTACTTTTTCAAATGTTCCGCGTTCCACGGCCTTGGTAGTGGCTTTCCATCCGCCCTCCGGAGGTGGTATGCTCCTTGTCGATGACACTTGACAACCCGGTAAGGCCCTTCCCATGTTGGACCCAGCTTTCCTTCTGGGATCTCGTGGCTATGGTTACCTTTTGAAGAACCCAATCTCCGACTTTGAAGTCCCGATGCTTAACCCGCTTGTTGAAGTACTTAGTCGTCACGATATGCAGCCATGGTGATCTGAGCTCATTCCGCTTTTCTTGTAACAAGTCTAGGTGCGCTTCATTCCTTCTTCATTCACCCGGTTGTAATGCTCCACTCGTAACTAAGAGACCCTACCTCCACAGAATCACAGCTTGATTCCGTATGTCGGGGCAAAGGGTGTTTCCCAGAGGAGTTCGGGTGGTGGTTCAGAAGACCACAATACCTCCTAAGAAATTCTACCCAAGCTCCCTTACTATCTTCGAGTTTCTTCTTTAGAGTTTTCATCAAGGTCTTGTTGGTTGCTTCTACCAATCCATTTGCCCGGGATGTCCTTGAAGAGTAGTAATTCTTTATATGGAGTTTTTCACACCACTTTCGGAATGGTTCACAGTCGAATTGCTTACCGTTGTCTGTTACAAAGGCGTGAGGAATTCCGTACCTACACACTACTGATCTCCACAGAAAATTCTAGATGTTTCCTGTTGTGATGGTGCCAATGCTTCCACTACGCCCATTTGGTGAAGTAATCATCGCGACTACTATGAACTTGCATCCTCCTTTTCCCGTGGGTAATGGACCTACCAAGTCGACCCCCCATTGTGCAAAAGGCCATGGTGACGAGATTGGACTTAGCTCTTCAGGGGGATTCTTTATGATTTTAGCAAATCTCTGACACTTGTCGCAATGTTTCACGATGTCACTAGAATCCTTGTTCATTCCGCCAATAGTATCCGGCTCGATAGCTTTGTGAGCCAAAGATTCGCTTCCTCCGTGGCTGCCACATACCCTTCGTGAATCTCTCGCATCACATAATCTGCCTCTGCCTTAGAAATACACTTTAAGAGAGGCAATGTATACCCCCGCCTATAGAGAGTCCCATCAATCCAGGTGTATCGAGCGGACCTCATCCGGATCGCTGTGCCTTCGATCCGGGAGCCCTCCATCTTTCAAGTATCGGATAATATCAATAGCCCATTCCGGGGCTTTGTCTCCTTGTTCAACTTGTAGGATCTTTGCAGTTGGTAATATGGAAGGTTCGGTTAGGACTTGTACTTTTTGCTCCGAGACTTTTGCTTCTTCGTCTGTTGCGGACCCGAGTCTTGCTAAGAAATCGGCCCGGTTGTTGTCTTCTCGAGGGATCCTAGTCAACACTACCAGATCAAATAAGACTTGTAGCTCTTGCACCTTGGCGAGATACTTCTTCATTTTTACCCTCCGAGCCTCGTATTCTCCTTGAATATGCCCGATTACCACTTGGGAGTCACTTTTTACCTCCGCACTCTTGGCCCCATGTCCCGGCTAAGCTCATTCCGGCTATGACCGCCAGATTGCCGTTGTTGGTCGTAATGAAGTCCAACCGATTGAGAACTCTAGGGCTTCTCCTCCGGGTCTATCAAGACGATCCCGCCCGCTCTCTTTTGGGTGGAAGACCCGCCTACATATGCTATCCATGTTTCTCCCTTGGGTAGCCGTCAGTTCTGGAAATTACAAATTCCACAAGAAAGTCGGCTAGTGCCTCGCCCTTTGATTGCTGTCCTGGATGAAACTCTACATCAAACTCTCCCAATTCTATGGCCCAATTCACCAATCTTCATGAAACGTCTGGTTTCTGCATCACCTTCTTTAATGGGTACTCTGTCAAGACTCTGACGGTATGAGCTTGGAAGTACGGCCTTAGTCTCCGGGCTGACGTTATTAGCGCGAATGCCAGTTTTTCTATCCTGGGATATCTTTCTTCTGCTCCGTGTAAGGCTCGGCTAGTGAAATACACTGGCTTCTGGGTGCCCCGGTCTTCTCGACCAAAGTCGAACTCACGGCAAGGCGTCATCGCCAAGTAGAGGTAGAGTACCTCTCCTTCACTGGCTCGGCTGAGTAAGGGAGGATTCCCTAAATATTGCTTTAGCTGATTGAAGGCTTCTTCGCATTCTTCATCCCATACAAACGCATTCCGGAGAACCTTGAAGAAGGGCAAGCATTTGTCTGTTGGACCGAAATAAATCGATTTAAGCGGCAACCCTACCAAAGGAGTCAGTAATTGCTTTGTGCTCCGTGGTGCTTGCATATCTAGCATCGCTTTATCTTTTCCGGTTGGCTTCAATTCCACGCCGATACTACAAACCCTAAGAACTTACCCGAGGACACTCCAAAGCACATTTAGCGGGGTTTAGCTTCATACCATAGAGCCTTAGAGCCCGAACGCCTCGGCTAGGTCTTGGATGTGGTTTGTGGCTAGGTGCTCTTCACTAGCATGTCGCTCTCGTAGACTTCCATATTCCGCCTAACTCGACCTTGAAACATCCGGTTGACCAACCTCCGATAGGTTGCCCTCGTTTTTAATCCAAATGGCATCACTGTAGCAATAGGTTCCCTGGCCGATGCATCACAAAGGATGTTTTTCTTGGTCCGCTCATACATGCGTATCTGGTTATACCCGAAAAAGCATCCATGAAGCTAAGTAATTCATGCCCCGATGTCGAATCAACCAACAAATCAATCCGTGGTAAAGGAAAGTCGCTTTTGGACAAGCTTTGTTGAGATCCGAGAAGTCCACACACATCCTCCATTTACCGTTAGACTTTTTCACTAGCACTACGTTGGATAGCCACTTTGGGTATTGCATTCTCGATGAATCTGCCCAATTAACTTCTCCACCTCTTCTGCAGCCTTACTTCTTTGGTGCACAACCCTTCTTTTCGAATCACCGCATGTAATTCGGGCTCACATTCAACCGGTGAACTATTACCGCAGGTCTATTCCGGCATATCTTCGTGGCTCCGGCGAATACGCCTTCATTCTTTCGGAGGAAGGTCACCAATTCTTCTTTCACTCACGGGTCAATCACGACCAACCCCGACACTTCTTCCTGAGTTACCGATCGAATGTTCCTCCAAATCTTCGACCGGTTCCGCGCCAGAATCGCTATTTCTCACCACCGCTACACTGGTTCCGAGTAGCCTTCCGGGACGTCTTTCATAGTCACGTTGTAACACCGGCGTCGCTCGCCGGTCTCCTTTGACTTCTCCGACCCGTGATCGAGGGAAATTTCATCTTTAAATGAGGGGTTGATGTTATTGCCTGAGCTCATTGAGTGTCGTCTCTGCGATGATGGCGCTTGTACGCCGAAGGCCGGTCAATCAATAAGAATTTTACTATTATCGTAGCTCGATTAGGGATAGTGCCGCTGTCACCGGAAGGTCGATCGTACCAACCGGTTGAACTCGCTCACCGCGAATCCTATCGGTGAGAATTTCACGTTCGACCTTTCTTGGCCTATGTTGAGTGTTTGAAAGTCGCCGATTACAATATGTCACCAACTTCCGTTATCTACCAAAATTCGTGCATATTATGGTTGGCCACAGCTAAAGTAACTACGAGCATCCGTATGAGGGAAAGATATCCCTTCATAGTCCTCGCCGAGAATCCGATCATTAAAGACTCTTTTTCTCGAACTTTCATTGGCCTTTCGACCGCCCATACCTCTTGACTTCTCGCTTGTCGCGCATAAGCCTTCCTTGCACGATTAGACTCTCCTCCCCCGAAAAATCCTCCAGCAATTGTTCGGATCTCTCCTATTATGATTTGGTTTTCCGGCCCTCCATGTTGTCGGCTACGACTCCTCACTCTTTGATTGCGCTCTTGTGGGCTGTCCCCTCGTGGTGATTCTCCTGCTCTCTCGGCTTGGCGCGGCGGCCTCGAGGACGGTGTTCCGGTCACGACAGTTGTAAGGCGGTTGCCCCGGTTATTCCTTGGTTGATCCTCGTGATCCCCAGGAATTGAACCACTTACCGCTTTTGATGAGCTTCTCAATCAATAGCCTCAGCGCTATGCATCCTTCTCGTGTAGTGACCCTAGCTTCATGAAAATCGCGATGTCGATCTTTGTTCTTCTCTGAGGACTACCCGATATCTTTGGCGGCCGTACAAACTCCGGATCCTTCTTGACCTCCATTAATACTTCTGAAATTCCCGCATTGAGTGGTGTGAAACCATAGTCTCGGAATTTCCTTTTTGGGAGCTTAAGTTCTTCTACTGTCTTCCGGGTTTCTTTCTTCCTTTCTTCTTTCCTCTTTCCTTCAATTCTCTGCTCCGGGTTTCTTGTGCTATCAATCGCTTCTAGGACATCAGCTTCATTAATGAACTCTTCTACCTTGCTCATTAGTTCTTGGAGATTACTCGGCGGTCTTCGCGCCATCTTCTTCATTACCGGTTCTTTAGTTAAGAGCCCGTGATAGATTGCCGAATATACGAGATCGTCTGAGGGTTCTTCAATTTCTGTCTTCTCCAGGTTGAACCGCGTTATGAACTGCTTCAAGGTTTCATCATTGCGCTGTTTAGTCGCAGATAGGACGGGGTTTCTTCCGGTCCGTGAAGTCATAAATCGAGTTAAAAATACCCGCCTAGGTCTTCAAACTTGTCAATTGAGCCCGGATAGCTTTTCAAACCGCCCCGAGCACTTCCCGACAAAGTGAGGGAAAGGCCCGACAAGCCACTTCATCCGGGATGCCAAGGAGGCGCACATGTGATCGAAAATCTTCTAAGTGTTCGACTGGTCTCCGACACCCTTATAACTCATCATAGAAGGGGCTTTGAATTTTTCAGTAACCGATATCCTTCCACACGTGGAGAAAAGGGGGAACCAGTTCCTTGCAACATCTTCTCCACAAAGATGTCCTTCCCTTTATTCTTTCGCTCCATCTCCAAGTCAGTGAATTTTTGTCAAACTCGCCATCCTTCGGTGAGTTCGTCATCCCTATCCCGGTATCGCCGATTTTGCTATCATCCATTCGGTTTTCCTCCTTCTGCTCGCATCTCGCTCAAAATTGTCCTCTTGGTGTCCTCCTCCGAGCTGGTTGTGAGTGTTAGCTCAATCTTGTGCTCTTCTTCATCTCGCCTACCATGAGTTTCCTCGCGACGAGATTGCTCGGACATCCGTGAGAGGAGTTCTCGTTCACCGAGTTAGGGCTTCGATTTGTCGCCGCCATCGCCGCAAAACGCTCGTGATCTCCCATTTCCGTTGACGGGAGGTTTGTTGTGTTGAGCCATTCCCTGATGAACCATGGGATCAATAGGGTTGACGTGGTTAACCGGTCCCTGATGAACTATGGGATCAACAGGGTTGGCGTGGTTAACCGGTCCCTGATGACCTATGGGATCAACATGGTTGACATGATTAATCGGCCCCTGATGAACCATAGGATCAACAGGGTTGACGTGATTGACCGGCCCCTGATGAACTATGGGATCAACAGGGTTGACGTGGTTAACCGGTTTCGGATTCGGTTGTACCGAGGAACCAACTTGATTAGTTAATCCCGCTTGTGACTTTCTCTGCCGGATTGCCATACTTCCAGATCGTGTTACGGCCACCATGATGAAAAATTTTATCTAGAATAGGGTATCCCCAAAATTCAATAATTGGAAATAAGAATTATCCTATTCTTATAATCAATTAAAGCCAAAAAATCTATTCCTAAACCAAAATAATCTATCTTTGAACTAGAATAAGAGTATAAACTTAAACCAAAATAAGAATATAAACTTAAGCTAGAGTATCCTATTCTCGGATTTGAATAAGAATATAAACCTAAACCAGAATAAGAATATAAACTTAAACTAGAATATCCTATCCCTGAATTAGAATAAGAATATAAACTTAAACCGGAATAAGAATATAAACTTAAACTAGCATATTCTATTCCTGAATTAGAGTAAGGATATAAACTTAAATCAGAATAGCCTATTCCTAAACCATAATAGGAATATAAACTGAATAAGGATAACCTGTTGCCAAACGCCCACTCTTCTTCTTCAAATTTCCTCAACTTACTGCAGGTTCCGGGAACAATTTCTGCAAGAAGGGTTCGGTGAAGCTGCGAACTGGAGGCCGGCGGTGATGCCGCGGGGGTGCGACGGACGATGTTGCTGTTGGAGATTCCGACGATCGATGGTCACGGCCGTGCGAGTCAGAGCTTCGGGATCCTCGCGATGGATCTTCGGCGATGCCCAGGTTGCGGATCCGGTTGGGTGGCCGCCGATCTGCAGTGGGGTGTTCGGCCGCCAATCTGCAGCGTTACAGGAGCTTCGGCGATCCCTGCGTTACGGTTGGGTGGCCGCCAATCTGCGTGGCAGTGGGTGTTCGGTGATCGGTGGTTGAATGGGTCTACAGGCCGGAGCTTTGGCGATCCGTGGGTTGCTGGCTACAGATCGGCGACGGCAACTGTGGGTTATGGCTGCCGTGCGTTGGGTCTTCTGCAACGTCGAAGCATGCGGGTTTTGCGAAGAACGGTGGTGAATGGCAGTGCAGCGAGACCGACGATCTGCAGTGGAGTTTTCGGCCGGCGATCTGCAGTGGAGTGTGCGGCCGGTGATCTGCGTGAGTTGGCGAATAATGGTCTCTGGCAGTGGAGACTTGCGAGGGCACGAACGGTGGTGGAAACCGGCGATGCGCTGAGTCTCCGGCGGGAGTGGGTCACGCCGGTGAACAGTAACTGCAACAGTGTATGAAACTTCCGCGCACTGTGAAAAATATATATATTTTTTTTATGAGAATCGAATCAGTCGATTCCCACAGACGGCGCCAAACTGTTAAAACAGTTTTCTTCACGATGAATGCGCGTTCTATGAGATCCGCAATTCGACGATGTGTGCTCTCCAAATGGCTGCAAAAGAATGAGAAAGCGTCAAAGAGTCCGACGGCGTATATGCCGTGGACACTCCGATGCCAAAATTAGAACCCAAAAAATATTATGCTTTGATGCACAATAATTTAGTGCGCTTAATAATTTCTGATCTGAGAGAGAACGTGTCTTGTACCTTGTGTAGGAGCCAATTTATAGGCTTGAAGGTTGAAGCTGATTTGAATTGGTTTAAGAGTTCGAAGTTGAGATAATCCCAAACGATTATCTTATAAAGATAATCTTCTACGTAGAGATAATGTTGAGCTTTATCTTGGAATGATAAACGTGAATAACAATCTTGTAGGGATAAATAAGATTTCCTGATGATAATATAATAACAACTATGAATTTTTTTCCTTTGATTTATTAGATAATAACCTTGTTTATCTTCTTACATGTCAGATATTAACGAATGCGAGAGCCCAAAGTCACATTGTTTCAACGGATCCGAGAGTGTATAGTGTGAAAATACTTATGGGTCCTTCTCTTGTTACAGTCGGGTAGTTGACACCACCAAGCCTTCGGTTAGGGTGGCCATAATTGCGATAGGTGCGTGTGTGTATTTGGGTAGGAGTGTTTAGCTTCCCGTCTTATTTTTCTTTTGAAAATGTGAGCCAAAAACTACCACCCACACAAGAAGTCTCATATTTTGTCCCACATTGTTTTGATTGATTTTCTTTCGCCTTGCTTGTTTTAATTGGCTCCACTTGTTTTAGATATACTGTTAGAGAGAGAATTAAGTACCAAGGGAGTCAAACAAGAGTGCACTAATATATATACTAGAACACCACTTTTAACTCAAAAGCTTAATCTAATGGGTTTTGGTCCACTTAAATATATTAAGTACTATTTTTCTTTATATCTTCTCAATATAAAACACAAACCTCACAAGTATATGCATAACATTTATGATCAGTTGTATTATATTTTAGAGCACATCTCTCAAACAAATTTAAAGGGATCAAAATGGGCTCCCCATGGATACATTTTCTAAAACTTATGGCACTCAATTATACTCCTACAACAAAGTGCTCATATCCCAACCTTTTAATTCAACGTTCTCAATCAAGACTATTGCTATAACCTTTTACTGCAATGAGTAATCTTTTCCTATTACAATGCATTAAGCAGGTATTAGCAGCAGCCTTGGGCTATTGGTTCTACTTGTCGGTGCATGGTGGTCCTATAAAGTTCTAAAGAAAAGGAATATGATTAAACAGAAGAACAAGTTCTTCAAACGAAATGGTGGTTTATTGTTACAACAACAATTATCTTCACATGAAGCCAATGTCGAACACCAAATTGTTTAATTCGAAAGATTTGGAGAAGGCCACTGACCGTTTTAATGTGAATAGAATACTTGGCCAGGGAGGACAATGCACTGTTTACAAAGGCATGTTAGTAGATGGAAGAATCGTTGCAATGAAAAAGTCCAAGGTAATTGATTAAGGAAAACTCGGAGAATTTATTAATGAAGTTGTCATTCTTTCACAAATTAACCACAGAAATGTGGTTAAGCTAATTGGTTGTTGTTTGGAGACGGAAGTTCCTCTGCTAGTCTATGAGTATGTTCCTAACGGAACTCTTTTCCAATATATTAATGGCCAAGTTGAAGAGTTTCCACTAACATGGGATATGCGCTTATGAATTGCAACAGAAATTGCAGGAGCTCTCTTCTACTTACATTCAGCAGCTTTCACCCCCATTTACCATCGAGACATTAAGTCTACAAACATACTCTTAGGTGATAAATACAGAGCTAAAGTGGCCGACTTTGGGACTTCCAGAACCATTGATGTTGATCAAACTCACTTAACCACACTAGTGCATGACACTTATGGATACTTGGACCCTGAGTATTTCCAGTCAAGTCAGTTTATAGAAAAGAGTGATGTTTATAGTTTCGGTGTTGTCCTTGCTGAGCTATTAACTGGCGAAAAAGCAATCTCATCAACAAGGACACAAGGGTCTAAAAGTTTAGCCACATATTTCATTCAATCTATGGATGAGAACAGCTTGTTTGATATTATTGATAGTCGAGTTTTGAAGGAAGATAAAAAAGAAGAGATCATTGCGGTTGCGAACCTTGTGAAAAGGTGCTTGAACTTAAACGGGAAGAAAAGACCTACAATGAAAGAAGTCGCAAAGGGGTTGGAGGCGGTTCAAACGTTGCAAAAAGCTCCTAACCTTTAGCAAAACTATGAAGAGCTTGAATATGTCCAAGCAGAAATGAACAAGCTAGGGGATAATTTTCCCCCATCAACAATGTCAACCTCATCACTAGATGCCCAACCATTATTAGCTTCTCAATCACTATAAATCATTGTTTGTTTATTGTCAAGTTGTATGCTACATAATTTGTTTGTTTTTTGTTTTGTTTTCTTTTTGGTTTTTCTTTTTTTTTTTTTTTTTTGGTATTCTGCAAGTAATTTCAATAATCTTTCAGAAACATAGATTAACAATAAATATCCTATTGTCTTATGAAAGTATATAAGATAGTAAAAAGATCCATGTTGGTTTTATAAGGATCCATTTTTGTTGTCTAGATCAAATCAGACCTCAAGCTGCTTAATTTACTAAGAGTATGTTTAGGACTGTATTTGAAAAATATAACTTTTAAGTCAAAAAGTATTTTTTGGTAAAAGCTTCATTTTTAAGCTTTTACCAAAAATGCATTTTTGCCATTTTTAAAGTAGGAGAATGTTTGAGATTGTGTTTGAGCAATAGAGGTTTTAAGTCAAAAAGCGTTTTTTGGCAAAAGCTAAATGAAGCTTTTGCCAAAAGTGTGTTTTTGCCATTTTTAAGCTTTTGACCTTTAAAAGTGCTCTCAATTTTTGTTTTACCAAACGGATACTTTTTTCTTCAAACAGACTTTTTGAGTGTTAAACACACTTTTAAGCCCCTCAAACGTACACTCAAACAAGATATAAAAAAGTCAAAAAAACACTTTTAAAATGTTTTTACCAAAATAATCCGGCATTTGTTTGGCACGATGTTTTAGGTACTAAAAGTACTTTTTAAGCTCTTTAATGCAATCTCAAACATGCTCTAAGTATTTGGTTATATGAGTAGCTCTCTTTCTTGCCTCAGAATTTCCGCTACATTTGGAAAATTAATGTCAACAAAAAATCAATTCCTCTTTATCTCATTACAAGCCAGCATTCTGGTTGATACATGGCCTTATGAAAGAACTAAAAACGGAAATCGCTTGTCTCCGTCTAGCAGGTGTTCATGTTATCCCAGGGAGTTCGCCAGTAATTGCCCAGGAGTTCTTGATCAAACAATACGATTCAATGTTCGCATTAAGGCCTCTTACAACAGCGACTGAGTATTTCAGTCGTGGATTCAAAACGATATAGCTCTTGTTCATGGACAGATCCCTTGAAGAAGATGAGAAAGGTAGCAGCTTCCAATATAATTAACTTCACAACACTTCATGACTAGCTACTCAATAAGACGATAGCTCTTGTTCCATGGACAGATCATTGATGAGAGAGTAGAGAAGTGGAGAGATGGAAAAGAAAACTAAAAAATGTTTAACAAACATGACCACATTTCCTTGTATGAATGTTAATGCGAGTTAGAATAGTAATTTGTATGATTATATTTTTTTATTATTTTTATTACTTTAAGTTTTAGAATAACTAGTGATTTGTTGGACTGCACTTATCAAGTGGGAGTTTGAACTGTGATAATAAGTGTTATAATATTAATTTAAGAGAAAAATACAAAATTTCACCTATTTGCAATTAGCTCATTAGGTATAAAAATTAGCTAGAAACTTCACGTGGTAAGAAAAAAAACATAAATAGGTCCATGCATTCAACTTTTGTTCTAAATTCTTACAAAAATTGTCAGAGTGCGACAGAGTAATGCTTGAACTAGGAGGATTTTTGTTCTCTTTGTATCCTCCCAAATGTTATGTGACTTTTAAAATCACTAATAGATTAAAATATAATAATAATCATCTTAAATTTAATGATAATTTTTAAAGTCACATTACATTGAAAATGACACAATTAATGTATACGTCCACCTTCTAACTTTGCTCGAGTACTACGTATACGTCCTTAGCATAATGTTTATTTACTTTTGTTCTGTTCCTTTTGTTTATGTCCAAAATTCGTAGTGTCTTTTGGGAAAACAACGGGGGAGTAGTAGATTTGGTGGTTGGAGAGTGGGGACCTTAACGACTCAACAACCCAAGATTGACTTTTCGACCTTGATCAACCGTCCCCTAATAGAAGAAATTGAAAAATAAATTAGTCACCAGTAGCATGAGTAATTTGGTCTTCTAGTTTGGTTTCTAAAATGTTTACCAGTAGCATGTTAGGAGAACGAATTGTACCCTTCTTGTGAACTGGAACTTCCACTACAACTGATGATTATGAATTCATTAAGTCCTAGTTCACCGATTTCAACCAAAAAGAAAAAGTCCTATTTCAGCAATATGGCCGTATGCTGAACTAGGAATTTATAAAAGAGTAACATTGGCTATGTCATATCTCCAATAGGTAGCTTAATCAGTTGGAGACCATGCTTCATGAAGAGGAAGTTACTAATTTAAATCTCTCCTCTCCCCTCTTGTGTGGACATGTCAAAAAAAAAAAAAAAATAACAATAATAATTGACTATGTCCTAGTTCGAATCTCCCCTCCCCCCTCTGGTGTGGACATATCAAAAAAAAAAAATAATAATAACAATAATAATTGACTATGTCCTAGTTCGGGGATTACGATCCCCTAAAATTTCTTTCACATTTGAGATTCTCTTATTATTTTCTCTCTCTAGTTCATTAAGGCATTAAAGTTTCATTAACTTTAGCATTTATTTTGTGTGACAGTTGGCACGTTGTGGAGGAATAGGATCCTCTCCAGTCCATTATGGACTGGAGAATATCCAGTTCATGGCTAAGATTTCTAAGAAGAAATCCTATGGCCACAAATGTGACACATATCTCACTAATAAAAATAATAATAAAATATTATTTTAAATTAAAAAACAAATTAATAAAAAAAATAAGAAAAAATAAAGGGGGTGGCTGGGGTGGCCAGCCATCCCCTTTATTTTTTCTTATTTTTTTATTACTTATTTTTTTTTAATTTAAAATAATATTTTATTATTATTTTTATTAGTGGGATATGTGTCCCATTTGTGGATATAGAATTTTTTTTCAGAAATCTTAGCCATGATTTCTCCGCCCATAATAGATATTGTTAGATGTAAAGTATGGCTAGAATTTAATAATAAGAGAATCTCAAATTTGAAAGAAATTTGAGTGGATCTTGATCCCTAGTTCAGCATGTGCTATGAAGCTTGTAGCAATGGATTTTTGTAAATTTATATATTTACTATATATATGTTACAAGTATATACTGTATGCTTTTTCTTCAAACGAATTTTTTGAATGTTAAAAGCATTTTTAGACCCCTCAAATACAATTCCGAACAGACCCTTAATCAATATGCTAAACTTAGGACTTTAGAAAGCTTGCTTACAGCATCAAAAGAGTGCATTTATCAATATGGTACCAATCAATCATGAAACGTCATTAGTCAAAATGAAAGACTCAAGAAAATATATTTTTCTTTTATTTTGTTTTCTCCTTAATGTTCTCAATAATCTACTTCTTTTATAGTATGATTCTTGAAACTTTAACCTATTAACCTGGGCGGATGGTCCCTTTTAAAAACAATATATACCTTGCTTTTTCCAACCACTTGCTATCCTTATGCTAAATGGAATGGGATTCTCTCGATTTCAAATAAAATTAATTTAAAATTGGTGTATTTAACTATATATATGAAATCAATGTTAAGACATCTTTTATAATTCAAATAATGTGAAATTATGTGTAAATTATTTGATACACTAACTTTAAATCCTTACAAAGAAATTGAGAGGATCATTGTCCGTGCTAAATAGCTGCACATGCAGGCACATGTTGTACGATTAAATTTCATATTTTTATCAATTTAAACTATTGGAATAATCAATGATATTGCCCGACTTTGCTTATTGAGTTGGAATTTGTTACCCACAAAAAAAAAAAATAATATTAATTTAAAAATTAAATGTCTTATTTTCTAATTTTTTTTAATAAATAATTCAGGATTAAATGTCTTATGTTTAATTATTTGGATAGGAGTGTTTAGCTTCCTGTTTTATTTTTCTTTTCAAAAACTACCACCCATGCACACAAGAAATCTCATATTTTGTCCCACATTGTTTTGATTGATTTTCTTTCACCTTGCTTGTTTTAAGGAAGAATGTTTATCCAATTGTTTTGGATACACATTCTTTTGGGATAATTAATATTACATTTTGGAGAAAAGTTTTTAATACACATGTTTTGAGAAAACATTTAGAGCACATCTCTCGAACAAATTTAAAGGGATCAAAATGGGCTCTCCATGGTTACATTTTCTAAAACTTATGGCACTCAATTATATTCCTATCGTTTCAAGTGTTCATATCACAGTCTTTGAATTCGACGTTCTCAATCAAGACTATTGCTATAACCTTTTAGTACAATGAGTAATCTTTTCTATTACTTTGTGTTAAGCAGGTATTAGTAGTGGCCTTGGGCTATTAATTCTACTTGTTGGTGGATGGTGGTCCTACAAAGTGGTAAAGAAAATGAGGAATATTAAACAGAAGAACAAGTTCCTCAAATGAAATGGTGGTTTATTAATGTTAAAACAACAATTATCTTCATATGAAGCCAATGTTGAGCACACCAAATTGTTTAACTCAAAAGATTTAGAGAAGGCTACTAACCGTTTTAATGCAAATAGAATACTTGATTAGGAAGGGCAAGGCACTGTTTACAAACGCATGTTAGCAAATGGAAGAATAGTTGTTGTGAAAAAGTCTAAGGTAATTGGTGAAGGAAAACTCGGAAAATTTATTAATGAAATTGTCATTCTTTTACAAATTAACCACAGGAATGTGGTTAAGCTAATTGGATGTTTTTTGGAGACAGAAGTTTCTCTGCTAGTTTATAAATACGTTCCTAACGGAACTCTTTTCCAAATCAGACCTCAAGCTGCTTTACTTATAAGTATCTGGTCTTATGAGAATTAATGGCATTAAACTTGTTGAAAACAACAAAGCAAGAAAAGAGCATGATTCTATGTTCAACCAGTTTGTGTCTGAAAATTATTAAGGACCATGATGTAATAGGCATCTTAATTTTAGACTATCAAGGGGTGAAAAGGCAGGCGGTTGTTAACCACCTGCTAACCAGTAACCGCACTAACAGCTAACTGCCTAAGCGGTTACTATTAGCGGTTTTAGGTTTTTTAACAGCCTTATATATATAAATAAATAAAAATATATAAAAATTTTGTGTTTAAAATTTTAAATATATAAAAAAGTGTATAAAAATCTAGAAAGTTTGTTAGTATGATATTATCCTATTACCATAGAAACACCATCGTTTTAAATTGTTTTTTTTTTTATTTTTTTATTTTTATTTTTTCCTTTAAAAAGCGGTTAGCGGTTATTAGAGTTATTAACCACCTAGGTGGTTAGTGCGGTTTCGATTACCAGTACTTTTAGTCAATAACCACTAATTATAACCGTCTTTTCACCCTAAGATTATCAACTTTATGTTATAAGTAAGTTTCAAGCCGCATTGAAAAACAGATATAGACCTAAAATGCAAGAAAGTCTCTTTGGCATGCTTTGGGACTTGTTCAATGTCGTTCTCATTCGTTTGTTTCTAGAGCTGAAAATGAAAATAGAATATTATTTTTACAGGAGCATAAACGTAAATTAGCAGAATATTGGTACCTTTTTTTTTTCTTGGCAATTACTAGCTATAGGGTTGTATATAAACTGGTATCAGCGATTCAGCATCACCAACCAGTACACATGTAGTGTCTCATGAAACTGTTCGTTCCAAAACCACCCCAAATATTCCACTGGTTATTTCATCATCTCTCAGCATCGAGTTTTGATTTAGAAAGGATACAACTTTCTTTATTTTCTTTGGGTGAAAGAAACAAACTAATAAATAATTGGAAAAATACATTATCTCCAAAATTCCCATTCTGTTAATCGAGAGCATTAAAATAGATGGAATTTGTAGCATGTGCCATCCATAAGCATATTTTAGACTTGAAATGCCTGAATTTTCCTACACTATCATTTGCAGAAGCTCTCTCAAACTATCATTTTATGACACTTGGTTCTCTCATACTAATGTTTTGTTGCGATTTGGCCCATTCATTAAATGTTGGTATTAAGATGAATAGAAATTAATGACGTACATGTGCGTGTTTTAGACTTGAAATACTTAAAATGCTTTGATTCTAGAGAAAAAAGGAAAGGATACGAGAGCAATTTAGGGGGTGTTCGACCACTTGGCTCCCTTTATTTATTTATTTTATGTTTTATGTTTTAAATTTTTTGAAATTTTCTCCAAAATCGACATTTTTATGTGTTTCAAGTCTAAAATATGGACATGTAAGTTATGTACAACATTTTCGTGTCCATTTTGATGCCAACATCAAATGGGTTGCAAATCAACCACAAAATGAACACTTGCACACATGAATGAAACTAAGAGGGCTTAACCAAATGCATAATTAATGTTCAAAAGGGTACTTAGAATTAGAATTAATGACTTTAGCCCATAAGGATATGGCTTCTTGGGCAAGGCCCAATTGTGTTTAACGAGATAAATCCTTGAGTAAAATTTATATATAGTTCACCACCTCGGTTTTTAAGTCCTAAAATTGAAACCTTAAGATTTTTGCTGCATCAAATTAAAATAATCATTTTATATTTGATTAAATAAAATTATAGTTCACCAACTCAGTTTGCTGGAGTGTACGTGCCGGTCACCCCAACGTTGAAGGTTGCTCCTTCCCTCCCCTGCCGCCTTTGGGCATATGATGGTGGCTTAACCAACCGGCCAGTGCTCTCTTTTTATTTTTTTAGATTTTAATTTTTCAAAACTTAATTGTTATTTTAATTTGATTTGGCAAAAAATGGCGATGTCTCTGAAAATGTGTCACTTAATTGAACGAAAAACACTCGAATGACCTAATTGAAAGTCACAAAAATCTTTTGGTGTTCATTTTAATTATCCCCATGACTTCGCCATAAATTGCTCAGGAGTAGTTCTTGAAACAATATGATTCAAAGTTCGCATCAAGACCTCTTACAATGGCGACTAAGTATTTTAGTCGTGGATTCAAGACGATAGCTCTTGTACCATGGACAGATCAATGGAAGAAGATGAGAAAGGTGGTGGCTTCCAACATAATCAACTCCAAAACACTTTACTAGCTACTTAATAAGAGGACGGAAGAAGCTAACAATCTTGTTCGGTTCGTTCGTAACTAGTCTAAGAAAAGCACCTCTGTTGTTGACTTGAGGCTTGCTATACATCAATATTGTGGAAATGTAATGAGGAAGTTGATATTCAACAAACGATACTTTGGAAAAGGAAGCAAGGATGGAGCGCAAGGAGTTGAGGAAGTAGAATATGTTGAATCACTTTGGAGCTTACTCAGTCATATTTATGCATTTGTTGTGTCAGATTACATCCGATGCTTAAGAACGCTAGATTTAGATGGTCATGAGAAGATGGTGAGTGAGGCTATGAGAATTGTTAGCAACTATGAAGAACCGATCATCGATGAGAGAGTAGAGCAGTGGAGAGATGGGAAGAAGGAGGCTGAGGACTTGCTCGACGCCTTCATTTTGGCAAACAATCTATTAGTTCTTGTGTTGACTAATTCGGTGATCAAAACGGAAGTTCCAAAGCTCCAAGATCCATTCACAAGACAAGGGTATCCGGACATGAAGATAGAGCTGTCCGGAGACAATTTCCAGCAACTCAGTTTTCTCCAACGCAGTGGCTGTCCGGACATGGAGCAAGGCTGTCCAGACACGCTTTCTAGCAAGTGTATATTTGCTCCTTCGCAATGACCTGTCCGGACATGCACTTACCTTGTCCGGACACCCCGTAGGTTTTATGCCCAAAACATGTTTTTAAGTGGGTCCAGGTCTAGGGTTTTGTATGTGATATAAATACAACTTTATAGAAGAGAGAAGCACAAATTTTCTACCCTAGAATTCGTCAGAGGCTGAGCTAAGAGCAATCATATGTTGTGAGCTATAAATTGTTACTCTTAGAGTATTTATGTTAGTTTGATTTTGTGTGCTTCATTGAGAAGTCTATTGGAAGGATCCGTAAAGAAGAATCACGTTGAAGAAGATTGTGACCAAGGAGACGAGTTGTAAGCTTGTCGATCTTATAGAGTCAAGGTCTTGTAAAGAGTTGTAAGTGTTCCTAGTGTCTGTAATCTCTAGATAATCTTTTGATAGTGATTTCTTAGGTTTGACTGCCTCGGAGATGTTTTACTTTTAAATCATTTTCTAAAAGGTTTCATGTTTGTTACCAAAATATTTGTGTCTATGTAATTTATTGTTGTACATATTTTGGTGCTTAAATTGTTTATTGCCTCTTATTTGTTAATTCCGCATTAATTGGTATTTGAAGTCTGCATAGCGTTTTTCAAATTCGAACGGGGTACCAACTTTATCAGTCGAAGAGATCAAAGCTCAAATCACGGCAAGTTAAAATTAATTATATTTGACCTTATATAATTAGGGTTGTCAATTTGGCCTTGGGTTATTGGTTCTACTTATTGGTGGATGGTGGTCCTACAAAATGATAAAGAAAACGAGGATGATTAAACAGAAGAACATGTTCTTCAAAGGAAATGGTGGTCTATTGTTGAAAAAACAATTATATATCTTCATATGAAGCCAATGTCGAGAACACCAAATTGTTTAATTCAAAAGATTTGGAGAAGGCCACTAACTGTTTTAATGTGAATAGAAAACTTGGCCAGGGAAGACATGACACTGTTTACAAATGCATGTTGGTAGATGGAAGAATCATTGCGGTGAAAAAGTCCAGAGTGATTGATGAAGGAAAACTCGAAGAATTCATTAATGAAGTTGTCATTCTTTCACAAATTAACCACAGAAATGTGGCTAAGTTAATTGATTGTTGTTTGGAGACTGAAGTTCCTATTCTAGTTTATGAATACATTCCTAATGGGACGCTTTTGAAGATGTTAATGGCCAAATTGTTATAGGCTACATCGCATTATTTGGTACCATTTACCCATCCATGGGTAAACATATAGACAACCAATTATTGTATATAGTAAATTTCTCAAAATGAAGGGAGAAGAAAAATATGAATGCAACCGGGATTCAAAGACCAAGAACTTGCAGGATGGTATGCCTATGCCTATCGAAAAGATCCAAAGAACAAAAATGACAAAATGTGTATTTCGAAATGGGCACTTCACTTGATTTTGATAAGGTAAGCTCATGCATTTGAGCTTCGTGTTGTGGTTCTATCAGACATTTTTAATGATACTGCTTGATACATAACAGAAGAGGAACGTTAGGACATGTAAACAAATTTTTAAATTAGAAAATAAACTTCATTCAGGTTTGTAAATTCTAAATTTGACCCCAAATTTATCATCTCTTCGTAAAAGATTTATTACCAATTAACTTTTGTGGCTTTCTAGAATACTGGGGCAACCATTCATCTAACCCCTTTAATGCTAGAGCAATTCTAGGAATGTGTAAACAACCTTGAACACCTGCCACATTAATTGCTGCTAGCCACGACAACTACTCTTTTACGCTACTTTTCATCCACGCCCTTCATTTTCCCTTCATTAAGCTTTACGCCCCCTGTCAAGACTACTCTTCCCTTCTCCTTTTCAGTTTTATCCCTTAATTTTCTGTGTCTCCTTTAGGGGTGAAAAGGGCGGTTAATACCCGCCCACTAATCACTAACCGCACTAATAGTTAACCGCTAATTGTATTAACTGCTAATCACTTTTGAAGGCAATTAAAAAAAATCGCTAACCCTATATATATATGAAATGATGTCGTTTTTGTGTTTAAAATTTTAAATATATATAAAAATCTAGAAACAATATCATATATAGTATGATATTATCGTATTACCATAGAAATAACTTTGTTTTTTTTTTTTAGAAAAAAATTAAAATTTTTAAATTTTTTCTTTTAAAAAGCGGTTAGCGGTTATTAGTGTTATTAACCGCTAACCACCTAGACGGTTACGGTTAACAGTTTTAGCTAATAACTATTAATCGTAACTGTCTTTTCACCCCTAGTCTCCTTCCTTCCATCTTCTGAAACTCCCCATATTGCTCACCTTATTCTTCCTTTCACGCTTTTGCCATACTCAGCCCAAGTAATTTTAGACATCTCTTCCTCATCCTCCGATACCATCTCCATCCCATCCCATCCCATGAAAGGATGAAAGGAGAATGATAAAGGGATATATAGAATTACATTACTAAGCCCTCGTTTTTTTTTTTTTTTTATCCGGATGAACCTGTTATATATATAAACATATTTTGTTGGACAATATTAATGAAATGTTGTGAAATATCAATTACGTATAGTGAAATATTGTAAATATTTTATAAACTTATATATGAATATTTCGTTTACAAATTAAAATTTTATATATATATATATAAACAATTACTTATTTGCGACGTTAAATGCAATGACAATTACAAAGAATTGTCACCAAGAGCAATTTCAATGAACTCTCTATTAATTAAATAAAATTTGGTTAAAAAACTTATTTTTTTTATAGTTTAACTAGTAGCTATGCAAAAGTATTAAATAATGAACTATCTAAATTTTACATTATTCTATCTTCCATCATTTTTTATTTTCAAAAGCACACCCACAAACACATAAAAGTGCGAGAAAAAATAGAAACATAAAGGGGAAACTGTACTTGCCCTCTCAAATTTTCGCGTTTTTTGCATGCATCTGTTAAAAAACTCTCACTTTGATATTTCAAATTTTTTATTTTTTATTTTTCACTTTGCCCCTTCTGTTAGGATTTTTCTGTGAAATCCTAACGGACTAGTGTTAAATTACTAAAATACCCTTATTTTTTATTAATTTTTTTTAAACTCTTGGCTCGTGGATTTACCGGTAGATCTAATCCACCCGTATTGTGACCCACAGGTCATATTTTTATTATTATGTTAAAAAAGGAAAAAGAAAAGAAGAAGATGGGTGGGTGACCCCTGTTGTGATCCCGGAGGGTCCAAGTGGTCACTTATGACCCACTAGAGAGGTCACAAGTGACCAACCAGAGTCAATTTGAATTTTTTGTAGGGTCACAAACCTTTTAATTTTTTTAATATAATAATTATAATAATAATTTTTATTTATAAATTCCATAATGAACAAATTTAAAAAACCTCTTACAAAACAAAAAGGTTTTTTTAAAAAAATTAGGGATATAAGGACTTTTACTCATTTGAGTTCATGTTTAATTTAAACAATAGAGCCAAAACCAATTGACATAAACTCTAACGGAATGAGTAAAGTGAAAGAAAATAAAAATTTGATACATCAAAGTGAGAATTTTTGAACAATGAGAAGGTGTCTGTTAAAGCGTGAAAATTTAGGATGAGTAAGTGAAGTTTTTCCAAACATAAAAGATAGAGTATTAGAGAAAAAAATTGTTCTCCAAAATGTGGTGAGAGATTTGACAAGCCTTAAAATAGGGAGAGAAATAAAGAGCTTGATGATTTTTTTTTTTTTTTTAATAAAATTTAACTAAATCTTTGCTAAAAATAAAATTTAAAGAGCTCGTTAAAAATGCTTTAATGTATAAGCTAGCTGTGTCTGTGACTAATATGGAAACTATTAAATTATCGCTAATATGGGAACTGTATATTCATGAAGACACAGTCGTCGTGGCTAGCTAATAGCAACAACACGACTAGCTACCTCACGATGGAGGTGGTTTTTGACGATGACCATCAAATCAAGTAGCAGTATCGAGGACTTGTGGTTGTAAAGGGTCATTAGTCATCGTCTATGACCAAATTGACCATGTTGCATGTATATGGTCGAGGAAGAGGACAATCTTTTTCCGACAGCATAATCTGTTTGCGAAATTGCGAAGAAGCTAGCGGAGGTAGGTGCTTTCCATGGATGACTGACATGGGAATCTAATCAATAAAGATTTTAGCCTACGAAGACGTTCTGGGTCCACCAGCCTCAATAATTTTTCCACTTACATTATTGAAGCTAGTGGAAAAATTATTGAGGCTAGTGGACCCGGAACGTCTTCGTAGGCTAAAAAATTTATTGATTAGATTCCCATGTCAGTCATCCATGGAAAGCGCCCACCTCCATCTGACCTCCCTGCAGTGGTCGGTGGTCCTCACTGTTCACCCTACTTTCTTCGCAATTCAGCTTCACATTGTGAATGGCAATTGAGCAGTATCTGCTAGATTAATTCTATAAGGTCAGAAACTATAAGGTCTCTCCTTTTCTCACCTTAAACATACCGATATTATAGTATTTAGTAATGCTATAAGATTTTTTAAAGTTTTTTTGGAATCATCTTAAATGTGATATAGCTTTTAAAATAATCAATGAATTAAAGTTCAATAAATCACATCTTAAATTTAACGATAATTTTAAAAGTTACATCACATTTGACCGGATTCTAGGATGACTATAGGAGAACTAATAACATTACTCTATAGTATCCGCTAGATTAATTCTAAGTTAACTAATGAAGGCTTTTACATAAATAGACAAAAACAATTGAGTAATTTGAAGAAATATTTAGGAAATTAAATAAATAGAGTTTGAGTTTGAGTTGATACTTACTAGGATTTATATACCTTGACTCAGGTCTTTATAGAACTTTATAGAGTTCATATTCTTAGCATAAGTGGATACATCTATAATTCTCTTAATTATTTTAAATTTTAAATACTATAGTACTATGTTTAAGGAGAAATGATTCCTCTCAATATTTTTCCATATTTTTTCCATCTCATCGTACAAATTCAATATGTCTACCATTAAATTTGTAGACTCAATAGTTGATTCATCCATTCACTATAAAGATGATTAAAAATATAAGAATTCTATCATTTCTTACCGGCCTCCTCTAAAGCATCTAATTGTTACAAAAAAGACCTATGTCAACTTTTTCCATCTCTTTGGACGGACAGAAACCCAATCACATGCAAAGCATGTGAATTTTTCAGTCGAAAATACCCTTAGGGTAAAGTGTCAAAAAAAAAAAAAAATCTTAAAAAAGGTTAAATAGAAAATAAAAATATTTTTTTTTAAAAAAAAGTAAACCAAAACAATAAACAAAAAATAAATAAAAAACAAAAAAATAAAACAAAACAAAAGTCACGTGCGACACATGTGCTGGGTTTCCGTCCAAAGAGGCAGAAAAAGTTGTCAGATGATCTTTTTGCCATATGTAGTTAGATGATAAGGTTGATCGTCACTTTTTGAACATTAGACGCCAAAACAGAAAATGATGTATACTTTGAAAGAGTAAAGCCTATTTTTTCAAAAATAAAAAATAAAAAAAAATCATGCATTTTTTTTTTTTTTTTTGTAACAAGACATCCATTAACAAACCAAGGGGCCAAAGGCCTTACAACAGGAGAAAGAAAGAGAGGGGGGTGGATCCTTTCCACTACATAAGGGGAATGATGGAGGGGGGGGAAAATAAGTGGGAATGCAGCCGAGAACACTCTTGCCGCTGACCCAATAAGCCACATGGTGGGCGCGTGGTTTGCACTTCTGAATTTTCTTTGCCTCCCAAAGAGGAGGCTTTAAGGAGTAACAAAGAGTTGGCAATCACTGATTGTATATGCGATCAAAAGTGATGGAAGGGTTTTGCAAAGCATCTATAATCACCGATGAGTCACCTTCAAGAGAGAAACTTGAGAGCTTCAAAGAGGTCAAAGGAGGCGACAGAAGTCGAGCTGCAAGAGCTTCACCATAGATGGGATCACATGGAGGATTTATTTGGGAAATAGCCTTAACAATGTGACCCTTTGAATCTCTGCAAACAGCACTGCCTGAAAATTTTCCCTTATAGCAGTGTCAAAATTGATCTTGTGTGAACCGGTGGGAGGAGACCGAATTCTTTTACATAATAGGGAGGAATACTTCCAAGCTGCTGCATGATCCAGAGATGTTCTTTTGATGGAGCTAGCCAAAGAAATGATATCTGGAATAATGCCTTCATGCACTGCTTTATTTCTAGAAAACCAGAGGAGATCACATAAAACCGAAGCATAAATTTGAAACAAGTGAGAATCAGCTTTAGGAATACCAAAAGAGGAAAAAGGATAGATGATGCCTTTTATCCAGTCTGGGAGACTAAGAGAGGACCAAGCTAAGGAATCAAGAGGCCAAAAAGAGGATCTCCATGCAACTCTAGCAAAAATGCAACGAAAGAAGAGATGGGAAAGAGAATCCTCTTACGAGCTGCAAAGAGGGCAAAGGATTCGAATTAGGGATATTGAAGATAGCTTTCAGCCTGACTTTAGAGGGGAGAATGTCCCAAGCAATTTTCCAGAGAAACAAAATCAGCCTAGCATTAAGCTTTAGCTTCCATAAAGCCTTCCAAGAGCTAGACTCAAGAGGAGAAATGACAGTAGAGTTTCTAGAGTTGCTAATCAACCTAAAAGCTGAGCAGGTAGAAAAGTTGCCATTTGAGGAGGGGGTCCAAAGAAAAGAAGTGGAAATGTTAGGGCTGATTGGAATCTTTAGAATTTCTTTGACACAAGTGGAAGTGAACAAAGAGACCAGAAGAGGGAGATTCCAACAGCCATTTGGGGTAATGAGATCCGATATAATCAAGTCAGGATAAGAGGACCTACTCAGAAGCAGAGGAGTGGGGGTGAAAAAAGGCACAGTAGGAATCCAGGAGGAGTTCCAAACAGAAAGGGAGGAAAATCTATGAATCCTATGGCAAGCACCTTGAGAGATGATTGGCTTAGACTTTAAAATGCCTTTCCACAGCCATGAAGAGGAAGAAAGGGAAGAGGGGGAGAGGAAAGATTCAGATTGGAGATACTTACCTGAGAGCTGGGACACCCAAAGAGAGTCTGAACCCGTGAGGAGCTTCCAACCAAGCTTTGATATGAAGGCTAGATTCACATCTTTCATCCTCCTAATGCCTAAGCCACCAAAAACTTTGGGGGTGCAGATAGAGTTCCAAGACTTGAGAGAGAGATTCCTGGTTTTTGATGAGGGAAATCCCCACCAAAAATTTTTGAAAGCCTTGTCTAACTGGCTGCAGAGACTCTTTGGGAGCAGGAAAGTGCTCATGGCATAGGAAGGGATGGCTGCAGCCACAGAATTGATAAGCATCAACCTTCCAGCTTGAGAGAGGGACTTTGCACGCCATCCATCCATCTTAGATTTAACTCTATCAAGGATATTGAGGAAAGCTGCTTTTTTGGAATTGCCTAAGAGGATAGGGAGACCAAGATAAATAGACTTTGATGGGTTTTTTGAGTAGGGCAAGATATCAAGAATCATTGCAGCAGTGGTGATGTTGGTGTTTTTTGAGAATCTTATAGAAGATTTTCCATTGTTAATGGATTGACCAGACCAGAGGCAGTATTTCTTAAGGCAAGAACAGATACTATTGGCTTCTTTGAGGGTGGCTTTACCAAAGATCAAGAGATCATCAGCAAAAAGGAGGTGGTGGATGGCTGGGGTATTCCTGGAGATTTTCAGCCCTTTGATGTTTCCTAGAGTTTCTTCTCTAAACAGCAATCTAGATAGGACTTCTGTTCCTAAGATGAAAAGGAATGGAGAGAGGGGGTCACCTTGGCGAAGGCCTCTCTTGGGGGAAAACTGACCAAAGGGGCTTCCATTAATAAGAATGGAGAAAGAAGAAGAGGAGATGCAAAGTCTGATCCAGTTAATCCAAGATGGATGGAATCCCAACTTCTTCATAACAGATAAAATGAAATCCCATTCCATTTTGTCAAAAGCTTTCTCCATATCCATATGAAGAAACATGAAACCCCCTTTCCCTTTTTTGCTTTTGAAAGAATGCAGAAGGTCATGGGCCAGAATGGTATTGTCTTGGATATTTCTGGAAGGAACAAAAGCTGATTGCAGGGGAGATATGATCTTGGGGAGCAGAGTCTTCAATCTAGTAGCCAAAATTTTTGTAATAATTTTGTAGACAATGTTACACAAGCTGATAGGCCGAAAATGGTGCACTGAATGAGAACCCTGCTGCTTTGGAATCAAAGCAATGTGAGTGTGATTTTGCTCCTGCTGCAGATGATGATTCTGGAAAAAATTTCTAATGCAGACAAGAACATCAGTTTTGACAATGGACCAATATTTCTTATAAAAGAGAGCTGTGAACCCATCCGGACCAGGAGCTTTAGTTGATCCTAAACTGGAGAGGGCTTGAACCACCTCTTCTTCGGAGGTAAGGCACATAAGAAAGAGTTGTCCTCTGCAGAGAAACAGGATCAAAAGACTAAGCATATCTTCTTCAATAGGGGACCGAGGAGGAGAACAAATTGGAGAAATGGGACACAAAATTCCTCCAATTTCAGCTCTATCGTAAATCCATGCCCCTTCATTTGTCTTCAAAAGTTTACTGCATTTGATCTTCTTCTAATCAGTAGAGGAGTGGAAAAATCTGGTGTTGAGATCCTTACACGCAACCAAGTTTCTCCGGATTTCACCTCCAAAGAGATTCTTCTTTAATCAATAAACCATCAAGTTCTTTTTTCAGCAGAGATTCTTGCAAGCTAGCTTGGGAGTTGGGAGGGGAAATCTGGATCTGATCAATCTTAAACAGAGAGGATTTGATCTGTGCTTGAATGTTACCAAAAATAAGGTTGTTCCACCTTTTAAGGGCTGCTTTAGTTTGAGCCAGCTTCTTCACCAGAACAAGGCCTGGAGGGCCAGCAACCAAATGCTTCCAAGTAGCTGCAATGACCAGACCACAAGAGGGATCCAGAGTCCAGAATTCTTCAAATTTGAAAGGTCTAGGCAAAAAGAAGGAGGTAGTATTAGTGTTTAGAGAGATGGGGTTATGATCTGAGATGGAGGCCGGGAGATGGATAAGAGAGAAATCAGGGTGAAGATGAACCCACTCTAGGGAGGCTAGACCTCTATCAAGCCTTTCTTTAATAGTAGCAAAACCTTTTCTATTGTTACACCAAGTGAAGGGGTTACCAACAAAGCCAAGGTCCACCATGCCATGCTGATCTATAAAGTTTCTGAAGGGACAGTGGGAGGAGCTAGCAACAGGTCTGCCTCCAAGTTTTTCAGATTGATCCAAAGACAAAGTTGAAATCACTGTCTGAGCCATGGACTAACAAAAGCCTCACCAAAGAGTGAGAGAGAGTCCTGAAGGCTAGTTTGTTTTTCTTTTACTGGGGCCATATATACAAGATAGGATCCAGGGCATTGGGAGGGTCGAATAACACCAAGCGTTGATGTTGTTCTTATTTGTGAGAAAGCTTTCTAGTTCCACGCCTAACCTCCGAGCAAGAACAAGACCACCACTAGAACCAATTGAAGCAACTTGAGTCATTAAGTAGAAACCAAGACGATTCTGAATAGAGGAGACTTGAGAAGGAGAAGTTTTGTTTCAGAGAGAAAGAGAACATCGGGCTATTGGCTCGATCAAAGCCCCGAGACCACGAACTGCAGCAGACGAGAAATCCCTCTCAGTTCCAAGATAAAATCTTCATATGCTGTGGGGGACACCACATGGTCCCCTAATTCAATGGATACAATTAATTGGCACAACAGAGGTAGCAAGAGAGATAGAAGGTATAACCTTTTTCTTTTTCTAGAAGCTTTGAAGAAAGACCTTCTTTGGGAGCTGCAGAAGTTTGTTTGGAATGGAGTCCATAGGAGTGGGAGATTCCAACTCATCGTGTGAGAGCTATCGAGGCGAGCTACAAGAGCCTTTCTTACATGGGAGAAGATCCCCATCGGCCTAGCTCTTTTCTTTTTACGCAGAAGGGTTATAACTGGAGGGGAAGGCTTTACGTGTTTGTGTAGGCGTGGTGGGAAGAGGGAAGAACGAGTGTTTTTGAAGGGCTAGCTTTTTGGAATTGTTTGAAATTTTTTCCGGGTATATTTGAAGGGTTAGTTAATACCGTTGGCTTGAAAGTGAAATCGATGTGGAGGGAGAGGTAGAGTCATGTTTGGGCTTAATGGGAGACTAATGAATAGAGAAGGTTGGGCTTTAGTGGAGGGCCTAGGTAGATCCCGGTTCAAACTAACGAGCAAAGGGAGTGAGAAGATGACTGATTAGGAGGTTGGGATATGGGATGGATAAGAGATTGATGTGGAGTTGGTGGTATGGTCTGTGTTGTCCGAATGAGAGCAATGGAGGATAAAGGTGATGGCATTTAATGAAGGAGTTGGTGGTATGGCTGTGTTGTCCAGAGTGCGGTGGAGGATAAAGGTGATGGCATTTAATGAAGGAGAGGTGGGGAGTGATGTCACAAATGTTTGAGATATTTTCTGCTGCATGAGTCGTGTAGAGTCTAGCTGAGTTTGGGCATTGTGAATAGGAGTTTGGCTAGCTTCACTAGACCGAGTTAACTCATTTGGCCTATTTTGAGAAGATGAAGGTTGTGTTTGGGTTATGGTAATGGCAGGGCAGATTTTTGTAATGGGGAAGTTTGACAAGATGTTAGAGAAGATGTTAACTTGGAGAGAAACAGATACTTCTCAGAAATCTATCTTCGGTGGAGCAAAGTGCAATGGAAGAGTTTATGACCAATCCTTCCACAAGAAGAGCAAGATATATCCAATCTCTCATATTTCAGAAAAATCCAGAGAGACTCACCTCCATCTCTACGAAAAATGAACCTGTGCTTCAGAGGGTTCCCACTTCAATATCCACAAGAAGCCTTAGAAAGCTTCCGAACGCTTTCTTTTCACCACTTAAAGCATCTACCTTGATAAGCTTTCCTGTGCCTTTCCCAATAGAAATGGCAATCTTTGTAGTCATATTGATTAGAGGAAGACCGTGAACTTGGATCCAAAAGGGGCTTTGTTGAATGGTAGTTCCCTAAAGTAGCTTGAGGATGCCATTGCTTGGAGAATGATGAGGAAGCCATTAACATTCCAAGTGACTTGTTTCAATTCTTGCTAGGTGTTCGGGCTTGGAAAGTTTGAACAGAAATTTGTTAGGACCTAAAACAGCATGCGAGAAGGGGACAAAAATTCCCAAGCTTTTGAAAGGGCTGCAAAGACAGCCTGATGTTTAGAGTTTTATGAGAGATGACATGTCCTACCAAAGGTAGGCTTTCATCCGTGGCTGTTTCAGTCATTAGGACTCAATGGGATGAAGGATCATCCCAAGAGAGAGCCTCTGTCTGGGCAATAAGACTCTCAATATCCATAGGGGAGAAAGGTAGAGAGGAAAAGGATGAGAAGGGAGTAAAAAGGAGAGAAAGGAGGAAAGATTTCAGGTTGACTGGGGGAGGAAGAAAAGTTTAGGGAAAAACTTTCTTCAAGGGGAGCTCTTTCAGAGAGAGAGCGAGAGAAAAAAAAGCTTAAACCTTTAAGCTACAACCTTTTAACTTCGTAGCAATGTTTTGAGATACTGACACATTGATTGCAGAGTAGTAAGCTACGCATAAAAAATCATGCATTTACATGTTAGTATGTTACGAACATCACAATATTCCAACATTTCATTCAATTTTTCAACAAACTCATCAATAGTTTGTCCCCGGCAATTATTGAAAAGAAAGGACTGTTCTAATTTTTCCACAAGCTCATCAATAGTATGTTCCCAGCATTTAGTGAAAAGAAGGACCATTCTAATTGGACTGAGCCAAGTTGAAGTCTGATGCACTTAGTGAATATCTATAATGTTCGATACAATTAATTTAAATGACATTTTCATCGTGATTTTAAATACGATCTCATCTATCTTAAATCCTCGACCATTATATCATCACATATATTGTACAATCACTCTATATCCATAACTTTCTCACTTATATATCTTCTTCGGATTATACATTTGCAATCTTTGAACGGATTCAGTTTTGCAAGAACTTTGCCTATATATCCATTACATTTAAAATTAGCCGTTAAGTCATAAAACTGTTTGTTCTTTATGTGTAATAAATTCTATTTTAAATAATATGATAATGTAATTTGAATTATACTGAATCATCTTAAATCATAGCTCCAAATGTTCAAAGCCACATCATTGTAATATCAATTATGATGAATTACAGATGATAATTACATTTTAAAAATATAAATTTAACATGCATCATATACTTGTAGTACAAACATTTCTTCGTTATATAATTCTTTATTATTATAATTATCATACTTATTATTATTCACTTACTAAATCACAATTCATCCAACTGTGAATGCATGATACAGACGAAATATTTTACAATTATCTATATACTCGTGATTTGTAAATCAATTCGAGCTTTTTAATTCTTCACTAATGTAAAAATTATTATTTACTATTCATGTACAAATTATAAATAATAACTTAATCACTATTACTATCAGACTCGATATACTAAAATTATTAGAATTCAGTTATCGACATTAGTATAACTATTGAATCTGAAATAATTAAATGATCAATTGTTCTAATATAACTAATATCTGAATAAAATAAATTATGTTAATTATTTATTATACGTCTAAATGATCTAATTTATAAATTTGATTTATTATATATTATAATTTGTATATTAAAATTGAATTTAAAATAATGTAATCACTAATTTAAATATTACAATTCTTATTTTACATTAAATGTTATTATTCTATAAGATTAATATATTTTATTATACTTCATTTATTACTACGTATTTTATGAATATACATGTTCATGGATACAGATGTAATTTATAAATCATTAATTGATATTTCTTATTTAAATATTGAATTAATATTGATGCTATACATTGTATTGTTTATATTAATATCTTAATTTCTTATTTATACATTAAGATTCATTTTTATTCTCATTATTACATCAATTTTTATTAGTATGTTATTAAGAAATTGTTCTTATATATCTACCTTGTTATTGATTATCATTAGTTGTGAATATAATTACTTTAGATAATAAATTTTTCTAAGTGAATACGATTTAGTTTAATGTTACAAATCTACATGTTTGCAATTTCCATTGTTATGATTTACATAAGCTTTTATTCTATGAACTTCTATTACATCTGAAATTTATATTTGTGCAATGCATTGCTATTGTTTACTTAGATTGTATGTTGTCTATAGATATTATTAGATTGATTACTAATAAATCGTATGAATAGAACATTTTTAACAAATTTTATCAAATTAGCTAGGTTCAAGCACAGAAAAAACAAACTAGTCCACACAAATTAAGATGACTTGGTCTAAGTCTTGTTGGCAACTTCCATACAATTTCTTGGCGACTTTTAGAAAATGACGATTATATTGCATGGCGTTAATTATAAAAAGCGGGGGCTTGGGCTTTGCTGCTTCACACTCCCCCATTCTTCAGTATCCTATAAAGAAAGAGAGAGAGAGGGATGATGGTGCAAATGGTATTACGTTATTGAATTTTAGCTACCGATGGACTTCACATGGGATCATCTCAGAAATCAAATTATAAGTTTCTAATTAGTAGTTTAATCGGTTAAAAACTTCTTTTAATTCTTATAAACTAGAAGTCACTCGTTCAAATTTTTTCACAAACTCATCAATAATTTGTCCCACAATTAATGAAAAGAAAGGACAGCTTATAATTTTCCACAAGCTCATCAATAGCGTGTCCCAGTTGACTTCAAGTCTCCCTCAAGTTTTGGGGATTCGATTCTTTGCATTCTTTTGTTTTTAATGATTCTTTGCCTTCATTTTAAAGAAATTGTACATTTTAAATTATATAATTTGGACTGTTTTTAAGCATTAACACGCTTTGAAAATACTACATATTAAAAAAGTGGCATACATGTTATCACAAAGGCAGCTAAAACAATTTTCCATTCCAAAAGCTTTATTCTTCACTTTTATAAAGACACTTATTCTTCATAAAACAAAATTACAGTTTTTGACTCAATTTTTTTTTTTTAATAACATAAAAAGCAAGAATTTGATAAAAATATATTTAATTTTCAACTGTAACATGCCACATTTTTAATAAATGATCATATTTTTAAAACGTTTCAATGTCTAAAAACAACCTAAATTTCATAATTTGAAAATTTATAATTTCTTTGAAATTACGTGAGATATTTATTGAAAGTTTTACGTGAGCTAGCAAGTGATAGTAGTTCATGTGAAAGAAGCTGTGGGAATTATGTTAATTAGCGATATCCCATTTCCTTTTGGAATACGAGATGGTTGCCACCTTGATCCATGGTTGGAAGTAGTTTGCAATAATGACTCTTTGAGCCCTCCCAAGCCTGTTTTGAGGAGATTCGACCTCGAGGTGCTTAAAAATACTGGCTTGCACGTGAGGGAGGGTGTTGAGGATTAATAATCTCACATTGCTTGTAACCAAGAGTTTGAGCATGTGTTATAAGGAATGAACAACCTCTCTTATTGAACTGATTAGTCTTTATGATATGAGTTAGGCCCACGAATTTATTCATAGAGCTCCAAAACTTGTTTTGTGTCATTGGAATTATAAAAATATTTTATATATGATAAAAAAATTTCGAAAAAAAAAAAAAAAAAAAAAAACGAAAATTCTGAAGAAACGTCGAACGAGAAAGCCTGAAAAAAAGTAATAATAAAAAGAAAAAAAAAAGAAAAAAAGAAAAGAAAAAGAAAACGGGGGTCTCTCTGTGTATATTTATAAGACGCGCCCAAAAAGTCACAATTGCATGAGTGGACCATCCATATATATATATATATGGGATCATTTTCCTAGTAATTTAATTATGAGAGGTCGGTCATGGCTGCTAGCTAAGCTATGTTCATGCACAAAATTACAACAAACTAGTCCACACAAATTAAGATGACTTGGTCTAAGTCTTGTTGGCAACTTCCATACAATTTCTTGGCAACTTTTAGAAAAGGACGATTATATTGCATGGCGTTAATTATAAAAGCGGGGCTTGGGCTTTCTTGCTTCACACTCCCCATTCTTGATATCCTATAAAGAAAGAGAGAGAGAGGGATGATGGTGCAAATGGTATTACGTTATTGAATTTTAGCTACCGATGGACTTCACATGGGATCATCTCAGAAATCAAATTATAAGTTTCTAATTAGTAGTTTAATCGGATAAAAACTTCTTTTAATTCTTATAAACTAGAAGTCACTCGTTCAAATTTTTCACAAACTCATCAATAATTTGTCCCACAATTAATGAAAAGAAAGGACGATTATAATTTTTCCACAAGCTCATCAATAGCGTGTCCCAGTTGACTTCAAGTCTCCTCAAGTTTTGGGGATTCGATTCTTTGCATTCTTTTGTTTTTTTAATGATTCTTTGCCTTCATTTTAAAGAAATTGTACATTTTAAATTATATAATTTGGACTGTTTTATGCATTAACACGCTTTGAAAATACTACATATTAAAAAGTGGCATACATGTTATCACAAAGGCAGCTAAAACAATTTTCCATTCCAAAAGCTTTATTCTTCACTTTTATAAAGACACTTATTCTTCATAAAACAAAATTACAGTTTTTGACTCAATTTTTTTTTTTTAATAACATAAAAAGCAAGAATTTGATAAAAATATATTTAATTTTCAACTGTAACATGCCACATTTTTAATAAATGATCATATTTTTAAAACGTTTCAATGTCTAAAAACAACCTAAATTTCATAATTTGAAAATTTATAATTTCTTTGAAATTACGTGAGATATTTATTGAAAGTTTTACGTGAGCTAGCAAGTGATAGTAGTTCATGTGAAAGAAGCTGTGGGAATTATGTTAATTAGCGATATCCCATTTCCTTTTGGAATACGAGATGGTTGCCACCTTGATCCATGGTTGGAAGTAGTTTGCAATAATGACTCTTTGAGCCCTCCCAAGCCTGTTTTGAGGAGATTCGACCTCGAGGTGCTTAAAAATACTGGCTTGCACGTGAGGGAGGGTGTTGAGGATTAATAATCTCACATTGCTTGTAACCAAGAGTTTGAGCATGTGTTATAAGGAATGAACAACCTCTCTTATTGAACTGATTAGTCTTTATGATATGAGTTAGGCCCACGAATTTATTCATAGAGCTCCAAAACTTGTTTTGTGTCATTGGAATTATAAAAATATTTTATATATGATAAAAAAATTTCGAAAAAAAAAAAAAAAAAAAAACTGAAGAAAACGAAAATTCTGAAGAAACGTCGAGCAGAAAGCACGAAAAAAGTAATAATAAAAGAAAAAGAAAAAAAAAAGAAAAGAAAAAGAAAACGGGGGTCTCTCTGTGTATATTTATAAGACGCGCCCAAAAAGTCACAATTGCATGAGTGGACCATCCATATATATATATATATATGGGATCATTTTCCTAGTAATTTAATTATGAGAGGTCGGTCATGGCTGCTAGCTAAGCTATGTTCATGCACAAAATTACAACAAACTAGTCCACACAAATTAAGATGACTTGGTCTAAGTCTTGTTGGCAACTTCCATACAATTTCTTGGCGACTTTTAGAAAAGGACGATTATATTGCATGGCGTTAATTATAAAAAGCGGGGGCTTGGGCTTTGCTGCTTCACACTCCCCCATTCTTCAGTATCCTATAAAGAAAGAGAGAGAGAGGGATGATGGTGCAAATGGTATTACGTTATTGAATTTTAGCTACCGATGGACTTCACATGGGATCATCTCAGAAATCAAATTATAAGTTTCTAATTAGTAGTTTAATCGGATAAAAACTTCTTTTAATTCTTATAAACTAGAAGTCACTCGTTCAAATTTTTTCACAAACTCATCAATAATTTGTCCAGCAATTAATGAAAAGAAAGGATGATTATAATTTTTCCACAAGCTCATCAATAGCGTGTCCCAGTTGACTTCAAGTCTCCCCTCAAGTTTTGGGATTCGATTCTTTGCATTCTTTTGTTTTTTTAATGATTCTTTGCCTTCATTTTAAAGAAATTGTACATTTTAAATTATATAATTTGGACTGTTTTATGCATTAACACGCTTTGAAAATACTACATATTAAAAAGTGGCATACATGTTATCACAAAGGCAGCTAAAACAATTTTCCATTCCAAAAGCTTTATTCTTCACTTTTATAAAGACACTTATTCTTCATAAAACAAAATTACAGTTTTTGACTCAATTTTTTTAATAACATAAAAGCAAGAATTTGATAAAAATATATTTAATTTTCAATCGTAACATGCCACATTTTTAATAAATGATCATATTTTTAAAACGTTTCAATGTCTAAAAACAACCTAAATTTCATAATTTGAAAATTTATAATTTCTTTGAAATTACGTGAGATATTTATTGAAAGTTTTACGTGAGCTAGCAAGTGATAGTAGTTCATGTGAAAGAAGCTGTGGGAATTATGTTAATTAGCGATATCCCATTTCCTTTTGGAATACGAGATGGTTGCCACCTTGATCCATGGTTGGAAGTAGTTTGCAATAATGACTCTTTGAGCCCTCCCAAGCCTGTTTTGAGGAGATTCGACCTCGAGGTGCTTAAAAATACTGGCTTGCACGTGAGGGAGGGTGTTGAGGATTAATAATCTCACATTGCTTGTAACCAAGAGTTTGAGCATGTGTTATAAGGAATGAACAACCTCTCTTATTGAACTGATTAGTCTTTATGATATGAGTTAGGCCCACGAATTTATTCATAGAGCTCCAAAACTTGTTTTGTGTCATTGGAATTATAAAAATATTTTATATATGATAAAAAATTTGAAAAAAAAAAAAAAAAAAAAAGAAACGAAAATTACAAGAAGCGTCGAGCAGAAAGCTTGAAAAAAGTAATAATAAAAAGAAAAAAAAAAAAAAAAAGAAAAGAAAAAGAAAACGGGGGTCTCTCTGTGTATATTTATAAGACGCGCCCAAAAAGTCACAATTGCATGAGTGGACCATCCATATATATATATATATGGGATCATTTTCCTAGTAATTTAATTATGAGAGGTCGGTCATGGCTGCTAGCTAAGCTATGTTCATGCACAAAATTACAACAAACTAGTCCACACAAATTAAAATGACTTGGTCTAAGTCTTGTTGGCAACTTCCATACAATTTCTTGGCGACTTTTAGAAAAGGACGATTATATTGCATGGCGTTAATTAAAAAAAGCGGGGGCTTGGGCTTTGCTGCTTCACACTCCCCCATTCTTCAGTACCCTATAAAGAAAGAGAGAGAGAGGGATGATGGTGCAAATGGTATTACGTTATTGAATTTTAGCTACCGATGGACTTCACATGGGATCATCTCAGAAATCAAATTATAAGTTTCTAATTAGTAGTTTAATCGGTTAAAAACTTCTTTTAATTCTTATAAACTAGAAGTCACTCGTTCAAATTTTTTCACAAACTCATCAATAATTTGTCCCAGCAATTAATGAAAAGAAAGGACAGTTATAATTTTTCCACAAGCTCATCAATAGCGTGTCCCCAGTTGACTTCCAAGTCTCCCCTCAAGTTTTGGGGATTCCGATTCTTTGCATTCTTTTGTTTTTTTTAATGATTCTTTGCCTTCATTTTAAAGAAATTGTACATTTTTAAATTATATAATTTGGACTGTTTTTAAGCATTAACACGCTTTGAAAATACTACATATTAAAAAAGTGGCATACATGTTATCACAAAGGCAGCTAAAATAATTTTCCATTCCAAAAGCTTTATTCTTCACTTTTATAAAGACACTTATTCTTCATAAAACAAAATTACAGTTTTTGACTCAATTTTTTTTTTTTTTAATAACATAAAAAGCAAGAATTTGATAAAAATATATTTAATTTTCAACTGTAACATGCCACATTTTTAATAAATGTTCATATTTTTAAAACGTTTCAATGTCTAAAAACAACCTAAATTTCATAATTTGAAAATTTATAATTTCTTTGAAATTACGTGAGATATTTATTGAAAGTTTTACGTGAGCTAGCAAGTGATAGTAGTTCATGTGAAAGAAGCTGTGGGAATTATGTTAATTAGCGATATCCCATTTCCTTTTGGAATACGAGATGGTTGCCACCTTGATCCATGGTTGGAAGTAGTTTGCAATAATGACTCTTTGAGCCCTCCCAAGCCTGTTTTGCGGAGATTCGACCTCGAGGTGCTTAAAAATACTGGCTTGCACGTGAGGGAGGGTGTTGAGGATTAATAATCTCACATTGCTTGTAACCAAGAGTTTGAGCATGTGTTATAAGGAATGAACAACCTCTCTTATTGAACTTATTAGTCTTTATGATATGAGTTAGACCCACAAATTTATTCATAGAGCTCCAAAACTTGTTTTGTGTCATTGGAATTATAAAAATATTTTATATATGACAAAAAAATTTCGGAAAAAAAAAAAAAAAAAAAGAAACGCGTCGAGAGAAAGTCTGAAAAAATAATAATAAAAAGAAAAAAAAGAGAAAAAAAAAAGAAAAGAAAAAGATAACGGGGGTCTCTCTGTGTATATTTATAAGACGCGCCCAAAAAGTCACAATTGCATGAGTGGACCATACATATATATATATATATATATATATATATATATATATGGGATCATTTTCCTACTAATTTAATTATGAGAGGTCAGTCATGGTGCTAGCTAAGCTATGTTCATGCAGAATTACAATAAACTAGTCCACACAAATTAAGATGACTTGGTCTAAGTCTTGTTGGCAACTTCCATACAATTTCTTGGCGACTTTTAGAAAAGGACGATTATATTGCATGGCGTTAATTATAAAAAGCGGGGGCTTGGGCTTTGCTGCTTCACACTCCCCCATTCTTCAGTATCCTATAAAGAAAGAGAGAGAGGGATGATGGTGCAAATGGTATTACGTTATTGAATTTTAGCTACCGATGGACTTCACATGGGATCATCTCAGAAATCAAATTATAAGTTTCTAATTAGTAGTGTAATCGGTTAAAAACTTCTTTTAATTCTTATAAACTAGAAGTCACTCGTTCAAATTTTTCACAAACTCATCAATAATTTGTCCCAACAATTAATGAAAAGAAAGGACAGTTATAATTTTCCACAAGCTCATCAATAGCGTGTCCCAGTTGACTTCAAGTCTCCCTCAAGTTTTGGGGATTCGATTCTTTGGATTCTTTTGTTTTTTTTAATGATTCTTTGCCTTCATTTTAAAGAAATTGTACATTTTTAAATTATATAATTTGGACTGTTTTTAAGCATTAACACGCTTTGAAAATACTACATATTAAAAAAGTGGCATACATGTTATCACGAAGGCAGCTAAAATAATTTTCCATTCCAAAAGCTTTATTCTTCACTTTTATAAAGACACTTATTCTTCATAAAACAAAATTACAGTTTTTGTACTCAATTTTTTTTTTAATAACATAAAAGCAAGAATTTGATAAAAATATATTTAATTTTCAACTGTAACATGCCACATTTTTAATAAATGATCATATTTTTAAAACGTTTCAATGTCTAAAAACAACCTAAATTTCATAATTTGAGAATTTATAATTTCTTTGAAATTACGTGAGATATTTATTGAAAGTTTTACGTGAGCTAGTAAGTGATAGTAGTTCATGTCAAAGAAGCTGTGGGAATTATGTTAATTAGCGATATCCCATTTCCTTTTGGAATACGAGATGGTTGCCACCTTGATCCATGGTTGGAAGTAGTTTGCAATAATGACTCTTTGAGCCCTCCCAAGCCTGTTTTGAGGAGATTCGACCTCGAGGTGCTTAAAAATACTGGCTTGCACGTGAGGGAGGGTGTTGAGGATTAATAATCTCACATTGCTTGTAACCAAGAGTTTGAGCATGTGTTATAAGGAATGAACAACCTCTCTTATTGAACTTATTAGTCTTTATGATATGAGTTAGGCCCACGAATTTATTCATAGAGCTCCAAAACTTGTTTTGTGTCATTGGAATTATAAAAATATTTTATATATGACAAAAAAATTTCGGAAAAAAAAAAAAAAACTGAAGAAACGTCGAACGAGAAAGCCTGAAAAAAATAATAATAAAAAGAAAAAAAAAAGAAAAAAAAAAGAAAAGAAAAAGAAAACGGGGGTCTCTCTGTGGATATTTATAAGACGCGCCCAAAAAGTCACAATTGCATGAGTGGACCATCCATATATATATATATGGGATCATTTTCCTACTAATTTAATTATGAGAGGTTAATCATGGCTGCTAGCTAAGCTATGTTCATGCACAGAATTACAACAAACTAGTCCACACAAATTAAGATGACTTGGTCTAAGTCTTGTTGGCAACTTCCATACAATTTCTTGGCGACTTTTAGAAAAGGACGATTATATTGCATGGCGTTAATTATAAAAAGCGGGGGCTTGGGCTTTGCTGCTTCACACTCCCCCATTCTTCAGTATCCTATAAAGAAAGAGAGAGAGAGGGATGATGGTGCAAATGGTATTACGTTATTGAATTTTAGCTACCGATGGACTTCACATGGGATCATCTCAGAAATCAAATTATAAGTTTCTAATTAGTAGTTTAATCGGTTAAAAACTTCTTTTAATTCTTATAAACTAGAAGTCACTCGTTCAAATTTTTTCACAAACTCATCAATAATTTGTCCCAGCAATTAATGAAAAGAAAGGACAGTTATAATTTTTCCACAAGCTCATCAATAGCGTGTCCCCAGTTGACTTCCAAGTCTCCCCTCAAGTTTTGGGGATTCCGATTCTTTGCATTCTTTTGTTTTTTTTAATGATTCTTTGCCTTCATTTTAAAGAAATTGTACATTTTTAAATTATATAATTTGGACTGTTTTTAAGCATTAACACGCTTTGAAAATACTACATATTAAAAAAGTGGCATACATGTTATCACAAAGGCAGCTAAAACAATTTTCCATTCCAAAAGCTTTATTCTTCACTTTTATAAAGACACTTATTCTTCATAAAACAAAATTACAGTTTTTGACTCAATTTTTTTTTTTTAATAACATAAAAAGCAAGAATTTGATAAAAATATATTTAATTTTCAACTGTAACATGCCACATTTTTAATAAATGATCATATTTTTAAAACGTTTCAATGTCTAAAAACAACCTAAATTTCATAATTTGAAAATTTATAATTTCTTTGAAATTACGTGAGATATTTATTGAAAGTTTTACGTGAGCTAGCAAGTGATAGTAGTTCATGTGAAAGAAGCTGTGGGAATTATGTTAATTAGCGATATCCCATTTCCTTTTGGAATACGAGATGGTTGCCACCTTGATCCATGGTTGGAAGTAGTTTGCAATAATGACTCTTTGAGCCCTCCCAAGCCTGTTTTGCGGAGATTCGACCTCGAGGTGCTTAAAAATACTGGCTTGCGTGAGGAGGGTGTTGAGGATTAATAATCTCACATTGCTTGTAACCAAGAGTTTGAGCATGTGTTATAAGGAATGAACAACCTCTCTTATTGAACTTATTAGTCTTTATGATATGAGTTAGACCCACAAATTTATTCATAGAGCTCCAAAACTTGTTTTGTGTCATTGGAATTATAAAAATATTTTATATATGACAAAAAAATTTCGGAAAAAAAAAAAAAAAAAAAAACTGAAGAAACGTCGAACGAGAAAGTCTGAAAAAAAATAATAATAAAAAGAAAAAAAAGAGAAAAAAAAAAGAAAAGAAAAAGATAACGGGGGTCTCTCTGTGTATATTTATAAGACGCGCCCAAAAAGTCACAATTGCATGAGTGGACCATACATATATATATATATATATATATATATGGGATCATTTTCCTACTAATTTAATTATGAGAGGTCAGTCATGGCTGCTAGCTAAGCTATGTTCATGCACAGAATTACAATAAACTAGTCCACACAAATTAAGATGACTTGGTCTAAGTCTTGTTGGCAACTTCCATACAATTTCTTGGCGACTTTTAGAAAAGGACGATTATATTGCATGGCGTTAATTATAAAAAGCGGGGGCTTGGGCTTTGCTGCTTCACACTCCCCCATTCTTCAGTATCCTATAAAGAAAGAGAGAGAGAGGGATGATGGTGCAAATGGTATTACGTTATTGAATTTTAGCTACCGATGGACTTCACATGGGATCATCTCAGAAATCAAATTATAAGTTTCTAATTAGTAGTGTAATCGGTTAAAAACTTCTTTTAATTCTTATAAACTAGAAGTCACTCGTTCAAATTTTTTCACAAACTCATCAATAATTTGTCCCAGCAATTAATGAAAAGAAAGGACAGTTATAATTTTTCCACAAGCTCATCAATAGCGTGTCCCCAGTTGACTTCCAAGTCTCCCCTCAAGTTTTGGGGATTCCGATTCTTTGGATTCTTTTGTTTTTTTTAATGATTCTTTGCCTTCATTTTAAAGAAATTGTAGATTTTTAAATTATATAATTTGGACTGTTTTTAAGCATTAACACGCTTTGAAAATACTACATATTAAAAAAGTGGCATACATGTTATCACGAAGGCAGCTAAAATAATTTTCCATTCCAAAAGCTTTATTCTTCACTTTTATAAAGACACTTATTCTTCATAAAACAAAATTACAGTTTTTGACTCAATTTTGTTTTTTTTAATAACATAAAAAGCAAGAATTTGATAAAAATATATTTAATTTTCAACTGTAACATGCCACATTTTTAATAAATGATCATATTTTTAAAACGTTTCAATGTCTAAAAACAACCTAAATTTCATAATTTGAGAATTTATAATTTCTTTGAAATTACGTGAGATATTTATTGAAAGTTTTACGTGAGCTAGTAAGTGATAGTAGTTCATGTCAAAGAAGCTGTGGGAATTATGTTAATTAGCGATATCCCATTTCCTTTTGGAATACGAGATGGTTGCCACCTTGATCCATGGTTGGAAGTAGTTTGCAATAATGACTCTTTGAGCCCTCCCAAGCCTGTTTTGAGGAGATTCGACCTCGAGGTGCTTAAAAATACTGGCTTGCGTGAGGAGGGTGTTGAGGATTAATAATCTCACATTGCTTGTAACCAAGAGTTTGAGCATGTGTTATAAGGAATGAACAACCTCTCTTATTGAACTTATTAGTCTTTATGATATGAGTTAGGCCCACGAATTTATTCATAGAGCTCCAAAACTTGTTTTGTGTCATTGGAATTATAAAAATATTTTATATATGACAAAAAAATTTCGGAAAAAAAAAAAAAAAACTGAAGAAACGTCGAACGAGAAAGCCTGAAAAAAATAATAATAAAAAGAAAAAAAAAAGAAAAAAAAAAGAAAAGAAAAAGAAAACGGGGGTCTCTCTGTGGATATTTATAAGACGCGCCCAAAAAGTCACAATTGCATGAGTGGACCATCCATATATATATATATGGGATCATTTTCCTACTAATTTAATTATGAGAGGTTAATCATGGCTGCTAGCTAAGCTATGTTCATGCACAGAATTACAACAAACTAGTCCACACAAATTAAGATGACTTGGTCTAAGTCTTGTTGGCAACTTCCATACAATTTCTTGGCGACTTTTAGAAAAGGACGATTATATTGCATGGCGTTAATTATAAAAGCGGGGCTTGGGCTTTGTTGCTTCACACTCCCCATTCTTGATATCCTATAAAGAAAGAGAGAGAGAGGGATGATGGTGCAAATGGTATTACGTTATTGAATTTTAGCTACCGATGGACTTCACATGGGATCATCTCAGAAATCAAATTATAAGTTTCTAATTAGTAGTTTAATCGGTTAAAAACTTCTTTTAATTCTTATAAACTAGAAGTCACTCGTTCAAATTTTTTTACAAACTCATCAATAATTTGTCCCAGCAATTAATGAAAAGAAAGGACAGTTATAATTTTTCCACAAGCTCATCAATAGCGTGTCCCCAGTTGACTTCCAAGTCTCCCCTCAAGTTTTGGGGATTCCGATTCTTTGCATTCTTTTGTTTTTTTTTAATGATTCTTTGCCTTCATTTTAAAGAAATTGTAGATTTTTAAATTATATAATTTGTACTGTTTTTAAGCATTAACATGCTTTGAAAATACTACATATTAAAAAAGTGGCATACATGTTATCACAAAGGCAGCTAAAATAATTTTCCATTCCAAAAGCTTTATTCTTCACTTTTATAAAGACACTTAGTCTTCATAAAACAAAATTACAGTTTTTGACTCAATTTTTTTTTTTTAATAACATAGAAAGCAAGAATTTGATAAAAATATATTTAATTTTCAACTGTAACATGCCACATTTTTAATAAATGATCATATTTTTAAAACGTTTCAATGTCTAAAAACAACCTAAATTTCATAATTTGAAAATTTATAATTTCTTTGAAATTACGTGAGATATTTATTGAAAGTTTTACGTGAGCTAGCAAGTGATAGTAGTTCATGTGAAAGAAGCTGTGGGAATTATGTTAATTAGCGATATCCCATTTCCTTTTGGAATACGAGATGGTTGCCACCTTGATCCATGGTTGGAAGTAGTTTGCAATAATGACTCTTTGAGCCCTCCCAAGCCTGTTTTGAGGAGATTCGACCTCGAGGTGCTTAAAAATACTGGCTTGCACGTGAGGGAGGGTGTTGAGGATTAATAATCTCACATTGCTTGTAACCAAGAGTTTGAGCATGTGTTATAAGGAATGAACAACCTTTCTTATTGAACTGATTAGTCTTTATGATATGAGTTAGGCCCACGAATTTATTCATAGAGCTCCAAAACTTGTTTTGTGTCATTGGAATTATAAAAATATTTTATATATGATAAAAAAATTTCGAAAAAAAAAAAAAAAAAAGAAAACGAAAATTCTGAAGAAATGTCGAACGAGAAAGCCTGAAAAAAAATAATAATAATAAAAAGAAAAAAAAAAAGAAAAAAAAAAGGAAAAGAAAAAGAAAACGGGGGTCTCTCTGTGTATATTTATAAGACGCGCCCAAAAAGTCACAATTGCATGAGTGGACTATCGATATATATATATATGGGATCATTCTCCTAGTAATTTAATTATGAGAGGTCAGTCATGGCTGCTAGCTAAGCTATGTTCATGCACAGAATTACAACAAACTAGTCCACACAAATTAAGATGACTTGGTCTAAGTCTTGTTGGCATCTTCCATACAATTTCTTGGCGATCGACTTTTAGAAAAGGACGATAATATTGCGGGCATGGCGTTATAAAAAGCGGGGGCTTGGGCTTTGCTGCTTCATTCACACGCCAATTCATCATTTGAGAGAGAGGGAGAGATGGTGGTGCAACTGCAAATGGTATTTCAGATCATTTTGCTATTGTTTTCAAATGATGCAATATTTGTACAAGCAGCAGATTTAGCAAGTAATCGTAGTTTATGTCAAAGAAGATGTGGGAATGTTGATATCCCATTTCCTTTTGGAATAGGAGCTGCAGGTTGCTACGTTGATGAGTGGTTTGAAATAGTTTGCAATATTTATAACGACTCTTGGGCCTCTCCCAAACCTGTTTTGAAGAAGCTCGACTTGGAGGTGCTCAACATTTCATTAGGAGGCACCGTTCGCGTCAACTATCCTACACTTGTTATGTGTGCTGATCCATTCGAAGGACATTATTCAAGCAGCAGCAAATTAAATACGGAGTTAGCAACAAGCCCTTTCATCTTCTCCCAGTCCGACAACAGATTCATCGCCACCGGTTGCAACAACTTTGCCTCAATGGTGCTCATATATCGTGGAAATACATCTTCTCCTTATGAAATTGTTAATGGTGGGTGCACGACAATTTGTGGCAATATCAGTGAAGTGGTAAATGCAGGTAGTTGCAACGGCATCAACTGCTGCCAAACCACAATTCCTTCAAATCTCCGTGCCTTCAATACAAGTATGAGGCCAGTAAATGCCAACGTTTACTACAGCAGCGAAAGATGCAAGTCTGCATTCTTGGTAGAAGAAAAGTGGTTCCAGAAACGTGATTCAATTAATATGAGCTCCATTATGTCGCACGTTCCTGTCGTGTTGAAATGGAGGATTCCTGATGCATCATTCTACTCACTTCCAATATCCTATAATGCCTACGCCTCCACCGTTAATAATAGCCCCCCAAACTATATTTGTTATAATTTTACTCAATATCCTTCTTCGTGGAGTTATAATTGGAACTCGACTTATACATGTTCTTGCAAAAAGGGCTTTGAAGGAAATCCCTATCTTCTTCTTGGATGCCAAGGTAAACTTTTTGTACCACTCTATTTATATCTTTAAATCTTTTTTTTTTTTTCGTTTTTATATGTGTTAATTAAATATAGCTAGTTCTATGAAATAACACTTGTACAATACGTATATATATATATATATATGCATGTAAGCGTCACAGGCTCACAGCAATATCGTCCCCACACACATGTGCCTTGTGCGCAGACCACAAGTATAAACTTGTGTAGTACTGTTGAATTACACGTGAACCTGAAAAAAAATGATAAATTTGATGATATAATAAAATATCTTTTTGGTAGATCATTCTGAAATTTAGTTAGACAAAGGGAAGCTTTGTACTTAATTATTATTATTATTATTATTTTTTTTTTTTCAGATAAATACAAAATTTATTGAAAAGAACTAGATATTAAGTTATTAACCTATTACGTACCCTGGGCGGCTGGTCCCTTTTAAAAACAATTCCTTGCTTTTTTCCAACCACTTGATATCCCTATCACTACCCACTGACACGTCAGAAATTTTTTTTTCCTGTCACTTATGCTTCTGACAATCGACGCGCGTTAGAAACGCCACGTCAGAAAATTGACGTGTCAGACGCCCTGGCACGTCAAAAAACGCCAATAAGAAAAAAATTGTTTTTTGTAGTGTATATATGCGGGATGAAATATGATTCTCTTAATTTTAAATGAAATTGATTTAAAGTTGGTGCATTTAATTATATACATGAAGTCAATGTTAATACATCTTTTAAAAATTCAAATAACGTAAAATCATGTAAATCATTAAATACACTAACTTTAAATCCTGATAATAAAATCATTAGAATATTCTCAGTGCTATCTAGCACCAAGCATATATTCTCGGTGCTAAATAGCTATAGTGCAGGCACATGTTGTATGATTAAATTTTTAATTTTTATAATTAATTTAAACTCTTGGAATAATTCATTATATATATTTTCAAACTTTGCTTATTGAGTTGGAATTTAAACCAACAAAAATGTTATAATCCTGATTTAAATGATTAAGTTTCTTATTTTCTTAATTTTGTTTTTTTTTTTTTTTAAATTAGAGATTTAATAATAACTACGAATTTTTCTTTTCATTTATTAGATACTAACCTTGTTTATCTTCTTACATGTTAGATATTAACGAATGCGAGAGACTAGAGTCACCTTGTTTCAATGATGGATCCGGGAGTATTGTATACTGTGAAAATACTTATGGGTCTTTCTTGTGTTACAGTCTGACAGTTGACCCCACCAAGCCTTCGGTTAGGGTGGCCATAATTGCGATAGGTATGTTTATTTGGATTGGAGTGTTTAGCAGTTTAGCTTCCCGTTTTATTTTTCTTTCCAAAAACTACCACCCATGCACACAAGAAATCTCATATTTTGTCCCACATTGTTTTAATTGATCATTTTCTTTCACCTTGCATGTTTTATTTGATTCCACTTGTTTTGGATATACATTACTTTAGGATAATTAATATTATATTTTGAGAAAACATTTAGAGCACATCTCTCAAACAAATTTGATGGGATCAAAATGGGCTCCACATGGTTACATCCCAATCTTTGAATTCAACGTTTTCAATCAAGACTACTGCTATAACCTTTTACTACAATGAGTAATCTTTTCCTATTACTTTGTGTTAAGCAGGTATTAGTAGTGGCCTTGGGCTATTAATTCTACTAGTTGGGGGATGGTGGTCCTACAAAGTGGTAAAGAAAAGGAGGAACATTAAACAGAAGAAAAAGTTCTTCAAACGAAATGGTGGTTTACTGTTACAACAACAATTATCTTCGCATGAAGCCAATGTTGAGCACACCAAATTGTTTAATTCAAAAGATTTGGAGAAGGCTACTGACCATTTTAATGCAAATAGAATACTTGGCCAAGGAGGACAAGGCACTGTTTACAAAGGCATGTTAGCAGATGGTAGAATTGTTGCTGTGAAAAAATCCAAGGTAATTGACGAAGCAAAACTTGGAGAATTTATTAATGAAGTTGTCATTCTTTCACAAATTAACCACAGGAATGTGGTTAAGCTAATTGGATGTTGTTTGGAGACAGAAGTTCCTCTGCTAGTTTATGAATACGTTCCTAACGGAACTCTTTTCCAATATGTCAATGGCCAAGTTGAGGAGTTTCCACTAACATGGGATATGCGCTTACGAATTGCCACAGAAGTTGCAGGAGCTCTCTTCTACTTACACTCAGCAGCTTCCACGCCTATTTACCATCGAGATATTAAGTCTACAAACATACTCTTAGATGATAAATATAGAGCTAAAGTAGCTGACTTTGGGACATCAAGAACCATCAATGTTGATCAAACTCACTTAACCACACTAGTGCATGGAACTTTTGGATATTTGGACCCTGAGTATTTTCAGTCAAGTCAGTTTACAGAAAAAAGTGATGTTTATAGTTTTGGTGTTGTCCTTGCTGAGCTGTTAACTGGAGAAAAAGCAATCTCTTCCCCAAAGACACAAGAATCCAGAAGTTTAGCAACAAATTTCATTCAATCGATAGAGGAGAACAATTTGTTTGGTGTTATTGATAGTCGAGTTTTGAAGGAAGGTAAGAAGGAAGAGATTAGTGCCGTTGCAAACCTTACGAAAAGGTGTCTGAACTTAAACGGGAAGAATCGACCCACAATGAAAGAAGTCGCAAAGGAGTTGGAGGCAGTTCAGTTCACTACAAAAAAAACAGATTCTCCCGGCATTTCCAATGCCAGCGTTTTTATAAAACGCCGTCTAAAACAGCATATGCCGGCGTTTTGTGCGGCCGCCGGTAATGGGCCAACAATGGCGGCCTTTTTAGATGAAATGCCGTCACTGGGTCCGCGTTTTCCAAAAAAACGCTGGCGCCGTCCATTTTGGGTAAGGCGTTTCTTTGGTAGGGTATCTGAGGATGTTAAGCCTAACTAGCTAAGAGATGGAACTAGGGCGAGAAGAAAGGAAGAAGGAGGAGATCGACGTCTGGTTTGCGAAAAGAGAAAGGAAGGAAGGAAGTCTAGTTTGCGATAAGAGAAAGGAATTAAGGAAGAGGAAGTCTGGTTTCGAAGGAAGGAAGAGTGAAAATAGGTCTGCAGTTATTCAATCAAGTTGGACACGTGGAGCTAATTGCATGGTGGATGAAATCAGCTAGGAAGCATTATTGGTATAATGCTTAACAGTTGGTAAGCATTGTTATTATTTTATTTTTATTTTTTGTAATTCTGCAGACTATGAAAGGGCCGGGCTTAAACTACCGCACACGACCGCGTTTTGGTTTATAAAAGAAATAACTTTTTACATTAATTATTAAAATAATCAATAATGCTTAAATAAAAATATTAAAAAATTGTGTCTGACTCTCCCATCTCTCTCTCTTTCTCGCCCTCCCTCAATTTCTGTCTCGATCAATGAACTTTGACTCTCCCATCTCTCTCTCTTTCTCTCCCTCTCTCTCAATTTCTGTCTCATATCAACCATCTCTCTCTACTCTCTCTGTGTTTATGAAATCTGCTAAGGAGAGGGGGATTCAATAAAGAAAAGAGAAGGAGAAGAAAGTCAAGAAATGAAACAGAAGAGATGAAGAAAATTAGGGAAAGGAGAAAAGGAATTAGACGGTGGGCGGAGGCCCTTGGGGGTGGTTCGGCCACCCCCAAAACCAAACCTTTTTGTTTTTTGTTTTTTGGTTTTTTTCTTTTGGCCCTTGGGGTGGCCGGACCACCCCCAGGCCTGGCCAAACTGGGGTGGTCCGGCCACCATATTTTGGCCCAGGGCCACCCCTTGATTTTGATTTTAATTTTCCTTTTCTTTGTTTTAATTTTTTAATATTTTTATTTTTTAATTATTAATTATTTTAATATTTAATGTAAAAAATTATTTTTTTATTGACCAAAACACAATCGTTTTGAACGGCACCTAAGCCTTGCCCACTATGAAAAGGCTTAAACATGGTCTTTTTATTTATTTATTTATTTTTATTTTATATATATATACCAACGTTATGGGAAAATGCTGTGAGAAGAATATCTTTTATGATTCGTTTCAATTTAAGTAAATTAATTAAAGGTCGTGATTTTCTCCTTAAATTTCGATCAATTATTATATATGATTTAAATAATTATATGACTAATCTATTATATTTGTAAGTTCCTACAATCCTACAGTTGCATGTGATTAACAATTTAATATAATATTAATTCTCAATTAAGAAAAAAGAAAAGAAGAATTCAAAAAGTTAAAAATAAAAGATAGTGGGTTCAACTAATATCTATCTATGTAAATCAACGTCCTGAAAATTAAGTTCAACTAAACGATCTAAATATTTGAAAATCTCTGCAAATCGACAGTACTCCTAAATCAAATCAATATCTTGCTCTGATCTTTTTCAGTAATATCATATACGATTTAATTAATTATATGACTAACATATTATATTTGTAAATTCCTACTGTTGTCATTAACAATTTAACATAATATTAATTCTCACTAAGAGAAAATAAAAAAAAATTCAAAAAATAAAATAAAAGAGAGTGGGTTCAACTAATATTTATCTATGAAATTATTATTTATTTTAGTTAATGTAATTTTCAAGATAATGTGTTTAATGCAATTCAAGAATATAATTTTATGTTTAGGTTATTTAAATGTTGAGCAATTATTATACACATTTAAGGATAGTTAAGAAAAAGTTGGTAATAAATCTTCAATTAAAAATTCAAATTTTAATTAGTTGATGATTAAATGAAATCGTTGGATCTTTGTGCTTTGATGGACATGCGGGACATAAGATTATTGCCTTTTGAGTTTGTGCATAACCCATCACACATTGGCATTAGCGACTCACATTTAATCAAAACAAAATTGAACCGTTCAGTGCGTTTTCACGAGAATTTAGGTGATTTAAATACAAATCCTTAATTAGCCAATACCAAAACGCACCATTTTTAATTTTTAGCATTAATTACTATTGACTTAGTGTTTAATGAAATTCAAATAATATAACTTTAGGAAACTGTTAAAGTCACAACATAAATTCAACTTATGACCAACTTCTCTCCTACGTGTCATTTAAATAAATAAAAATTGATAGAGGGGATTTTGAGATTCTAAAAATTTGGGAAAAAAAACAATTTGTTTGGTTTAAAATTCAAATTTTTTTTACACGTAGGAGAGAGGTTGGCCATGAGTTGGGTTTGTGTTGTGTCCGTATCAAACCTCATAACTTTATGTTTAGGTTATTTAAACGTTGTGCAATTATTATGCACATTTAAGGATAGTTAAGGAAAATTTGGTATCAATCTTGAATTAAAAATTCAAATTTTATTTGAAAGAAAGAATTTTTTGTTTATTAACTTCTCATATTTACATTAATTTGTCAAGATTCCTTATAATTCTTATCAAATAATTTTTTTTTTTTTTTTTTTTTTAAAAAAATACATTAAATTTGAATTTATTTTGGTTAATTCAATATGCATGAGTAGTTTTATGTCTAGGTCATTAATTAATGCGGTATTTTGATATAAATTAACATAAATTTCAAAATTGTAATGCCTCATATTATCATATATATGAAAATTAACCTCTTACAATCTAAAGTTTTACGTTTAAGGAAATAAATTTTGTTGGTGGTTGTGTTATATGATTTATATAATCATTATATGAGAGTCTAAGATCGTATGAAACTTGACCGTATGATCTTTTAAAATAAATAATTTAGATGATTAGATCAAAATTTAAGAGTCCGGTCATTTAAACCAAAAAAAAAAAAAACAGAAAAGAAAAGAAAAGAAGATGATCATATCAAAATCTCATCTTCTAATCTTTAAAAAGAATAAAGGGAAAAATATAAAAAAACCCTCTCAAACTACCAACCGTTTGCGATTTAGCCCCCTGATGTTCCAAAAGTCATAAACTAGCCCCCCAAACTACCAAAATGTTGCATTTTGGCCACTCCGTTAGTCAAAACCGTTAGTCTGGACGGGAACCTCGAAACGACGCCGTTTTATTAGGGTTAAGTTACGAAATCGCCCTTATGGGATTTTTTTTTTTTTTTTTTTTTTTTAAAAGCTGGAGCAAAACGGCGCCGTTTTGCTTATGGTTAGGGAACCCTAAGCAAAACGGCGCCGTTTTGCTTAGGGTTAATAGGTAAATTTTTGGGTTTAGGGAAAAATATAGTTCTCCTCCTTCTCCTTCACGCTCACGCAGGTCCCTTCTCACCCGGTCCCCTGGTTCACCCAGACCCCCGCCCAATTGTCGGCTTCCCCGTTCACGCAGGCCCCCCGCACGGTGCGCCGCCCGATCGTAGCCATCCCCCGGTCACGCAGCCCCCTGCGAACGCTGCGCCGCCCGATCGTAGCCATCCCCCGGTCACGCAGCCCTCGCACGCTGCGCGCCGATCGTAGCCATCCCGGTCCACGCAGCCCCACCCAGCCCGCGCCATGCGCGGCGGTCGTCGCCGATCCCTTCACGCAGCCCCCCGTTCACGCATCCGGTCCCGTCATCCTGAAGGTAGCCCACTTTTCCGATTGAGTTTTTCCTATGGGTTTGGTTGTTTTGTTGAAGATTTTGTGGAGAATGGGTTTGGTTTGTTTGTAGAAGGTTTTTGTGGAGAAACGGTTTGGTTGTTTTGCAGAACATTTTGTGGAAAATGGGTTTGGTTGTTTTGTATATGTATTGATGTTCTGATTTAGTGTGAAGGAGAATTCGCTTTATAGTGTCCAAAAGTGATATGGGTCCCTATGTTTAGAATATTTTTGTCTATATATTTTTGCCTTGTCTGCAGTAGACCCGTTGGTCTTGAATATAATTTTTTTTTTTTTGTTAAAAAATTGAAAGTTATTGGTTGCTGTGAATTTTTTTTTTGGTTAAACATTGAAAGTTATTGGTTGCTGTGTATATTGTTTGCTTATTGTCGGATGGGTTGGTTTAAAATTTTGCATTCTGCCTTCCCTTTGTTCTGTGGTCCCCCTTGTTGTAATGCATGTCACGCAGCCGGTCCCATCGTCAACGATGGAGAAGTTTGCCGGCGAAGATGATACGAATGGCTGTGTACTGTCGGTGGGAAGTTCGCCGCGAAGTCTACCTCACGTCACGAAATGCCTATGCGGAATTGAATCACCGTGATGACTTCTACGCAGAAAAATCTTGGTAGAAGGTTTATTGGATGCAGTAAATATAAGGTGCGAATTTAAGTTTTAAAAATTAGGGGTTTTCGATTTCTTTCTTTCTTTCTTTCTTTATGCTTTTCTCCATTTGATTCAAATCATCTGGTGATTGCTGGTTTGGATTTGTGGGTCTATTCTAAGAGATGTGTTCCATGTTGTGTAGCCAATGTTTTTTGTGGGTTCCATTTGATGTTTTGATGATGACTACTTATATCGGGCGTTTTCATTTGCTTATGTGATGAGAATAGAAGACTTACACCCATTAATATGAATTTGTTTGAGTAAGTAAGCTACCAAAAAATTAAGGAAAGAAAAAAAAAAAAAAAAAAAAGATATTTGATGAACATATTCATTTACTTTTGAAATGCAGGACCCCATTTTCTGAGACCCATTCATCACTTTGTATCCCAATAGCATATTCACTTTGTATCTCATTCATCACTTTGTATCCCAATAGCATAAGTTTAATTATTATCCCATTTTGCCTTATTAATTTGGTTAATTGCTTCTTGAAGTTTAATGACATCGGTTTTTTTTTTTTTTTTTTAAAAGATTTAGAATTCTCATTGATAATAGAGAATGGAGCATCAAGACTCCACTAACAATCACAAGATAGAGCTACTTGCTCCATCAAAACAATATCCCTAATACAATTTGGAGTTGTAAAATTCCAAATTCTATCATTGACATCGGTTATAGCCTCTTTCGCCAGCCGGTGTGCCGCCTCATTGGCTTCTCGAAATACAAAACTGCATCTCCATCTTGGAAAAGATAATAAAATGCGCTTTGTGTCATCTATTAAGTGTCCGAACCTATGCCATGTACTCGTGTGAGAGTTAATTGCCTCCACAATCTGTTTTACATCTCCTTCCAACCATAAATTTTGCAAACCCAGATCTCTACCTAGGCAGGCTGCAAGAAACGCTGCATATGCTTCCCCCGTCGTCGGCTCCAATAATCCCAATCTCGTTTTACTCATCGCCGCTATAACCCGTCCTTGCTCCTCTCAAATCACGACACCTATCCCCACTTTTCCACTTGATTTGTCAATGGCCACATCCCAATTTACCTTGTGCCAACCTGGAGAAGGGGCCTTCCACTTCTTATTTTGGGCTCTGTTTTCATCGTCACTTTTATACACCCCTTTCTCATTAACTTTTTTGAAAAACTCTACCTGCACTTCGGTCTTCTGGATGATGGCCTTTGGGTCAATGAATATTCTTTCATGTACCCATTTATTCCTCCTAAACCATACTTGGCGAGCAACTTGTACGAAAATGCCAAAATCATCTACTCCACTTCTTGAAAGAATGTATTCTGCCGCCATCATAAAATTCTCCCCCTCTATGGCACATTTTTGGAACGTCCTCTTACTGCTTCCCCACACATCCATGGCTGCTGGGCAGCCCCACAAAGCATGGTAAACCGTTTCTGGTTCCTTTTCACAGATTAGACACCAAGGTTCATTCACAATCTTACGCCTAAGGAGATTTTCCTTTGTTGGCAAAAGATTGTTACAAACCCTCCACATAAAATTTTTTGCTGCGTTTGGTATTGCTAACTTCCATAGTGTCTTCCACAAAATACTCTCCTTAGTCCTCCCAAATCCTTCCGGAGTCCCCCTCATCTCCATCTCTTTTGCTAGGTGATAGGCACTCTTCACCGAAAACATTCCATTGTTTGTACATCTCCATAGTTGGACGTCCAGTTGGTCTGTTTGGCTTATAGGTATAGAAGTTATAGCAGCTATTTCCTCTTCTGTAAAGATGCTTGACAGTAGACTTTGGTTCCAGCCTCTCTTCTCTCCATCTAAGAGCTCATGAACCTTGCTGTCCGGAGACAACACCTTCGGAGGGGAATGGATACGAAAAGTTGAAGGTATGGGGAGCCAATTATCACCCCATATATTTATTGATTGGCCATTCCCAACTCTCCAAAACAGGCCCTCTTCAAGAATGCCCCTTGCACCTAGAATGCTTCTCCATGCAAAAGATGGCTTCGTCCCCAATTTTGAGTCCATTAAAGAACATTGATGATAGTATTTCGCCTTTAAAATTCTCGCTGTTAAACTCTCAGGGGACTTTAATAAACGCCAACACTGTTTCGCCAATAGAGCTTTATTAAAGCTTACCAAATCTCTAAATCCCATTTCACCATTTGCTTTTGACAGCCCCATTCGGCTCCATTTCATCCAATGTATTCGTGAGCCATTCTCTTGATTTCCCCACCAGAATTTCTGCATCATGGAATTAATCTCGGAGCATAGACCTTTAGGTAGGAGGAACATACTCATGCTGTAAGTCAGAATAGCCTGGATAACAGCTTTTAGCAGTACCTCCCTCCCAGCTTGTGACAGTAATTTCAGTTTCCAATCTCCAAGTCTCCTCCATACTCTCTCCTTAATGCTGTTAAAAGCCTGCCTTCGGGATTTGCCAACTAGAGCTGGCAGCCCCAGATATTTGTCGTATCTCTGTGTTGATGGAATCCTTGGCAGTCTCAGGATATTCTCCTGTGTAGCAAGTGGCGTGTTGCGACTAAAAAACATGGACGTTTTAGCTTGATTTAGCCGCTGTCCCGATGCCTCCTCATATGTTGTTAGGATTTTGGTCAGCCGTCGCCAGTGCAAGGGAGTAGCTTTGCAAAACAACAAGCTATCGTCGGCGAAGAAAAGGTGACTTAAGCGTGGCCCTCTCTTTGAGGTTGGAACACCGGGCAATTCACCATTACTCTCCGCCCGTGTCAACATGGAGCTAAGGGCCTCTGCACACAATAAAAAAAGATAAGGTGAGATAGGATCTCCTTGTCGGATCCCCCGCGAAGGGGTAATCCGACCCGTAGGAGAGCCATTCACAATAACCTCATATGTGGCCGTCTTAACACACATCATTATCAACTGGATCCATTTACTCGCAAAACCCATCCGTTCCATAATAGCTTCCAAGAAATCCCATTCCACCCTATCATAGGCTTTGCTCATGTCGAGCTTTACCGCCATATGACCTACCTTCCCCCACATTCTTGTCTTCATAGAATGAAGAGTCTCAAAAGCCGCCAAAACATTATCCGTTATGAGTCGACCGGGGACAAATGCACTTTGATTGGGGGAAATGATATCAGGGAGCACAGTTTTTAATCTATTTGCGAGGGTCTTGGATATTAGTTTATAAAGAACATTACATAAACTAATGGGGCGAAATTCAGTTACAGACTGTGGATTGGCTGTTTTTGGTATTAAAGCAATGTAGGTCGAATTTAGCTCTTTATTCATAATTCCATTATTCAATATGTAAATAACAGCTTTGCTAACCTCTTCGCCCATCACCGCCCAATTTTTCTGAAAAAAACTGGCTGAAAAACCATCCGGGCCGGGCGCCTTTAATGGAGCCATTTGACTTAAGGCTGTCCCCACTTCTTCCATTGTAAAAGCCTTCAACAAAGAGTCGTTCATGGGAAGGGTTACTCTCTGCTCAATTGCTTCCAATGCCCTTTCCATGTGTCTGGGCCCACACGTGGTAAAGAGATTTTGAAAGTATCGGGTGAAAGCAACCCCGATTTGATCATTTGTTGCCCATCTCTGCCCAAACTCATCAGTTATTTCTGTAATCAGGCTGGCCTTTTTCTTTTGAGTTGCACATGCATGGAAGTAGCGTGAGTTCTGATCCCCGAACCTGGCCCAGTCTTCCCGCGCCCTCTGCTGCCAGAATAGGTCTGCTTCTTTCTGTTTTCCTTCCAGCTCCATTTTCATCTTCATGAACAAAGACGTGTCAATCTCTTCATGTGCTGCTTGGGCCTCCAGCAACTTTTCGGACAACTGGAGTAGTTGCTGTCCCACATTGCCTCCTTGACCTCTTTGCCATTCCTTCAATCCCTTCTTGCTTTCTTCTAATTTTCCAGCCACCGACTGCCACAAATTCTGCATGTTGACCTTCTTTCTCCATATTTTCCGTATGACTTCTCGGCATTCTTTGTTCTCAGCCCACGTGGCCTCAAATCTAAAGCCCCGTGTCTTCCTGCTTGTTACCGAATTGCCCACAATATTGATGTAGATTAAAAGGTGATCAGAAAATGCAACAGCTTCCGACACTGCATCAACATTGAGGAAACGAGCATGCCAAGCATCGTTGGCCACCAACCTGTCTAATTTCTCCATGATGAATTCCTCCCCTTCTCTCCCATTATTCCAGGTACACGTAGGGCCCCTGCATGCTACTTCATATAGACCACAATCTTCCAATGTTTTTTTAAAATTTTCCATCATGAAATTAGGCCTTCGCCTCCCTCCCACTTTTTCAGATGAGTCAATGATTTCGTTAAAATCGCCGGCGCACATCCACGGACCAGACGCCAGAGATTTCAAATGTCTTAGTAGTTCCCATGCTTCATGTCTTCTATGTGTCTCCGGGTGGCCATAGAAGCCAGTGAAAGTCCAGGGATTTGAATTTAGGGGGTTGACAGTCGCATTGATGTGCCTAATGCTGTAATTTTGTATTTCAATTCCCAAGTTCTCCTTCCAAAGTAAGGCCAATCCTCCACTTCTCCCTATACAATCCACAACTAGCATATTATTGAAACCCATTCTCTGTTTTATCACATACATTTTTTTACTTCGTAATTTGGTTTCCATCAGGAAAACCAAATCGGGACACTTAACTTTTACCTTGCGGCAAAGCTCCCGAACTGTCTCAGGGTTCCCAAGCCCTCGACAGTTCCAACATAAAATTTTCATACCGGCCGGCGGGGCTGTGAACCAGTCCCCGCCAATCCCGATCCCTTCGCGCTATCATCATCTTCATCTCGCAACACAAATTCCTTGTCCCCCTTATATTTCAACCTCCTATTTTGTATCAATTGATCTTCTCCCTTCTCAGATACTTGGCCCCCTGAGTTTTTCCTTTTCCCAACCGAGTTGGCTGAAGAGGCTTCAGTTGGCCTTATTTGGCCCGCACGTGCATGACGTTTCCATCTCTGCATCCCGTGGGCCTGGGCCTCCCCATCATTAGTAATTCTTTCATTTGAGAGTATCCCACGTGGCTCACTTCCATCCCCCACATTCATATGCATTGAAAGCTTAGAAGCTTCTTTTGATTTTTCTTTCCATATTTTCTCATTCAGTGACGCGCCTTCATTGGATTGCCCACTCACATTTACTGCTTGCTCTTTCCCTTTTAATTTCAGATCCCTTACGGCATTTAGAATATTTTCTTCCCTTAACTGCTCCTCCTTCGAATTTTCTCCATTCTTTTCCATAACGGGTGATACGCCCACTTGACCCTTAACGGCCGATTCATCAAAAACTGCCCCAGTATTCGTGCCTTTGTCTGCTCCCTTGCCATTATTACTCCCCTCGTTCGTAACGGCTCTTTCTTCGCTCGCCGGCGTTTCACCGGTGTTCATCGGAGCTTTTCCTTTTTCTGGTATACCAGCCCGTGAAGCTGCTGTTCCACTGCTATCGTTGGGAAAACTGCTGCTTCTGTGACGGTGGCCATGAACCCCTGCCTGAGAATTATGCTCGTCTGTCATCTCTTCATCTTTCTGTTCAAAAATACGGGGACTCGTAAACTCACGTCGCCGTCGTGGAGATGGAACTCGCATCCAGGGACCATACTGCTTCTCCGTTTCCTTAGATCGATTCCCTCCTTGCACCATACATCCCCTCCGCCCATGCCAAATTCTGCCGCAGTCAAAACAATACTTTGGTAGCTTCTCATATTGGAACCCTATCAACGTCTGCTTTCCAAGGAGGTTGATAATCCGACCTCTAGGAAGAGGTTTGGTTAAATCAAGTCTAATCTTGACTCGTAAGAATTTTCCCCAACCTACTCCTTCCTCATCAGTATCGACATCCTCCACTATCCCCATCGTGGCTCCGATTTGTAGACCTACCTCCTTTCCCATACATGCCAAAGGGAGGTTGAGCATTCTGACCCAGAAGGCCGCTCGCTCGAAAGTTATTTCAGACGGTGAGGATCGCCCCTCGAACTCTTCCACTGAGAATAGGTTCCCTTCAAAGATCCATGGCCTCCCCTCTAGCACTCTTGTTTTATCCCATTCATTTTCGAACTCCACCAAGAAAACGTTCTCACCCAATACCTTGAAAGAGAGGCTTCCCGAAGGACGCCATCCTTTCACCAATGTTCGTCTGATTACGTCTTTCCCCACAAAACGATCTACTAGCAATTTCCCAATCACACAAAACTTTCCACGTGAAAACACTCCTTCGACCGATTGTGGCTGGATCGCCACTTCCATCGTTTCTCCCTCATCAAGAGAGAGTTTCCCCCATAGCTTCGAGAGATCCTCCGCCATGATACCTCTTCTCACCCAACACAGCAGTTTCCACAGCTCAATTCAATCCCCACTACCGTAGAACGGCTAGGAAATTGTTTCTTCTCCTCTAGCTTATAGGACTAGAGAGAAAACCTATGACATCGTTTTTATGTACATGATGAAAACATATGTCAATCTATTCCCAATAATAATAATTAATAATAACATGGTATATATTCCCATTCTATGCGACTGTTTTAGCTCTCTCTTAGAGCATACAGCAATTATTTATTGTTCTAAGCAAATAAAGATAATGTTAATTAGAAAGGTGGGTCTTTAGACTCTTTTTTTTTAAAAAAATTCTTATTATTATTTTTTATTAGAATTAGGCATGTCCATTACCAAATAAGGTTGGCCTTGTTTGACAAAGTTTTTGGGTCTTTTCCATTGGAGTATTGGAAAATTGAAGGATGTAAATGTTTCACACTCCATAAATAGAAATAGTTTGAAAGCTCATAAGGTCTCCTTTTGTTGTTGACTTATTTGTCTTCTTTTGTTTTTGACTCTCTTAAATCAAATAACATTGAAGAACTCCATTGTGAATTATATTACACTTTGTTTGTGAATTGGTTAGTAATTCTCATTTATGAAATATGCAGAGCGAAGGTGATTGGGGTTGTGATTATTTCATGTGGGTTGATGAAGAAGCTATGCTCCCTGTGTCACAGTTTGATGCCCAAATAGCTGATCAGAAGAAAGGTTTTGAAACTGAAGTGGCGAAGTTGACGTTGCAAATTGCTGCTGAAAAGTTCAAAAATAATAGCATTGAAAAAAACTTAAGGATGTCATTGGCCACTTGTTTGATCTTACCTTTTTTGTTGTTATCTTGTTTTGTTAATGATAGGGAGAAACGTCATTGCACTGTTAGTAGGGCAATGTTGCCGTGAGAGAGAGAAACCTATGTACGTTAAGGACTATTATTTAGTATGTTGTATTAAAGTGTGAAACCTATGTTAAAGTACGAAACCTTGTTTCAATTTCCTAATATGACAATTTGATGAGTTTCAATTGTTTGTACATTTACCTATTCCAACCGAATTGCATTGATTGTGTTCTATAAAGTAGTGTTTACACCTAGTCCTGGTGTAATTGGTGTTTTCCTCGTGCAATTGTAGTTAAGAGTCTGTTCATGATACAATTTGATAAGTTGAATTTTCTAACACAAATTACAATGGTTTCATACACAAGGTACATGTTCTAAACATAAACCAAATATATAATACACATCCAAAATCACCAAATTGTAACGGCTACAAGGTAAATGTGTCTACCATCACCTATATACATATTACACATCCAAAATAACCAAATTGTAACAGCTAGAAGGTTAATGTGTCTACCATCACCTATATACATATTACACATCCAAAATAACCAAATTGTAACGGCTACAAGGTTAATGTGTCTACCATCACCTATACACATATTACACATCCAAAATAACCAAATTGTAGCATTAACCATATATATATATATATTTACACATCCACAACGATCAATTATCTCTATAGTAATCCATTTTCTTGGTGTCTAATATTTTTGCCAATCTGGCTTCTTCCTTTTTCTCTTGTTAGCCTCCATGACTGCAATTGCCTTATCCACAGTCGGTACAATCGTTTTACCTCTTCGGCGGTCTTGATGTACATGCGATGTACGCCCCAAATGTTGTTGAGAATGCTGAGAAGATCCGCTTGGTAAAGGAGACCCTCTAGTTGCGATGTTCCATGTTCCTGCGTCGACAAGTGTGGGCTCACATTTGGGGAACCAATAATAAAAAATAAAAAATTCCCAAAATTGTAGATACGTTTAATACAATATATATATATATATATATATATATATATATATATATATATATATATATATATATATATAGAAGAAAGACACTAACAAACAATTCAAAACACATACACACACATTATCAAACAATTCAAAACACATATACACACATTAACAAACAATTCAAAACACACACACACACACACACGTCACATTATAACATTTTTGGGGGAGATATAAAAATTAGTTCAAAACTAAACATATTGACAAACATTCTCAATTTATAATATTTTCTTATCATACTAAGAGTTCATTATGAAATCGAACTTACATGCACTTGCTATTCACTTGCTATATATACCTAACTTCTCACGCAAAAACGCATATTAAGCAAATTAAAACCTAACTTTTTTCCTCTTTTTTGGCTCAAACAAATGTAAAAAACCCTAACTTTTTTGTTTTGTTATGCTTTTATTTCTCATCCCACACACATCATTGTAATTAATTATGAGGATAGATACGTGAGTGAAGTAACTGTCAATAAGAAGGACCAAACCCAACACTTGATGGGTTTAGTTTGAAAATCATAACTTGAAATACGTAGAAGCCAAGCCCCGCAGGATTCCTTACTCACTACTTGGTTGTTTTCTCATGGCAATATGAAAGATATTGTTACAATACAAATCAAAGTTTCACTTAATAGGACTTAAAAATCCCGTTGAATTGGATTTATTCATTCATTTTATTATGGAATTCAGCTTTTTTTTTAATAAGAATTAGGCAGAATTTGATTAATAAGGCAATATCGGCACAACAGTCAACAAAAATAATATCACAAATATGCTTAAACACTTCGTCAATACAAACATGTTCTTCCATAAAAGATTTAACCATTATCTTCATACTCCTATTACAATCTAAACAAAAAAATCCAACCAATCAACGCGACAAATGAATCGATGGCGTAGATTATCGATTGTTCTAAACATAATAATATCATTTATTTAACATCCTTCTTCAAGTTATGATTGAAGTGTATAATAATTTAACAAAAGAAACACTTAGTGTGTGAAGTACTCACATTAACACTAGAAAGGCTCTGAGATTGTGCGGACTGTGTATGAGGAGGTCCGTATAACCTTACGGTATTGACAGTACCAGTACCTCGAAACGTTGTAACATTTCACAATATTAAATATTTGAAATAACATTTTACTATGTCATCCAAAAGTAATATTATAATCATTTGCTCACAGTAGCATTGCCCTGAGACTGTGGGGTTTGATGTTGAGATGGCCCATATAATCTGACGGTGTGGACTGTACCCTGAAACTGACCTCTACCTCCACTCTTAGTCATTGGTCCACTAATATGCAGTCCAGTGGGCCCTCCCCTAGTTCTTGGTCCACCTCTGTGCAGCCCAGTAGGCCCTCCCCTAGTTCTTGGTCCACCTCTTTGCAATCCAGTAGACCCTCCTGGGGTAGGTTGAAACTGACCTCTACCTCTACCTCTACCCCTACCCCTACCCTTAGTACTCCTTCTACCTCTAGAAGATGCATCAGTATCTTGCGAAATCTGCAAATATGATGTCAACTTGGTAAATCAAATGTAATGAACTAATTATAATGAGTAATGACATTTAAACAGTTCATCACTTACTATTTCAGCATCAATGGTTGGCTGGGGAGTTGGGGTCTGATCATGTACACTTCAACCACTATCATCTTGTACCTATGATAATAAGCTTGTAAATTAATAACATCATACAATATATAATGAACAGGAGAAAATCCGCTTGACAAAAATTAAAAATTAATAATATATGTATGTAGTAACTCACTTCATGTTGTCTTCCACTACTGCTTCCTCTTCTATAATTAACTGCCTCTGTTCTATTTCGTGGACATGTTCTGCTATTGTGTTCAATCCCTCTACATTTGCTGCATCTCATCCTCACTCCACCCTTCCTCATACGGTATTGATTAATCGGCTCTTCTGGACCCCTTGTCCTTACTTTTCTGGGCCTCCCTAGTTGTATTCTACTTATAGGGGGGTCCACTTTGTCGCAGTTACTCTTCACCCATTGGTCCTCTCCAGGCATTGGATACACAATGTCATCATACGCCTTTTTATACATCTCAATGATATACCAATCATCTACGTAATCCTCAGGGTTTGCATTAAAAAACGAAATTGCAGACATTGCATGTGCACAGGGAATTCCTGTCATGTCCCACTATCTACACCCACAAGTTTTCCTCAACAAATTCACAACATATTGTTTATTATTGTGGGTTACTTCGTATAACCCATCCCCAGCATATGTGTTGTAGCAATGCCCAGCAACTTGTCAAATTTCGTCCAATTTGGCAACAACCCTTGGACATAGCCTACCAGTCATGGTGCGGATGCCATCCCTCTTCGTTTGATATCTCTTCATCAACTTCTTCCTTATGAATTCCAGCATGGATATGATCGACAGGTCACGCGCATTCAGGATGTAAGCATTGAAGCACTCACAGAGGTTGTTGACAAGTAGATCACACCTTGGGAATGTATTGAACCAAGCCCTGGACCATGAGCTTGGGTCAACATTTGACAAGTAGTTGTATGCATCCTCGCTTATATACTTCAATTCATCCATTTCCTTATGGAATTAAGCTTCAGTGTATGCAGCAGCCGCAGCCCATAACTTGTCTTTCAATGCAAGACCACGATGCCCTGCGTCTCTGTAGTTGGCATACAAATGCCTCACACAAAACCGATGGTCACCCCCGGGAAGCACCACGTCAAACGCTGGTTGTAGCCCCTACAACCACAATGAATAATAAACAACACTTTGTTATCTTTTAACAAAAACAATGAAAAACAAAAAAGGAATAAACATAATGAACTTATAATATAGTTACCTTTTGACGATCAGAAATAAATGTCCATCCTTGTGCAGGAGGGGTGCCAAGATCTGAGACCAATGTCTCAAGAAACCATATCCAATTGTCTTTGGTTTCTGCCTCAACAACTACAAGAGCCACTGGGTAAATGTTATTATTGCCATCCCTCGAAATGGCTGACAAAAGCTGTCCCTTATAAGTTCCCTTCAAAAAGCACCCATCCAACCCAATGATAGGCCTACAACCAGCTCGAAAACCTTTCTTCATGGCAGCCAATGAGAAATACAACCTTTGGAAACATGATGGGTGGTCAGGTAAAGGTCTCTCAACCTTCATCATCACACAACTACCCCGATTCGTTTGTCTAACAGTTTCACAATAATCCCACAGCTTATTGTATTGCAGCTTTACTTTGCCCTGCAGCATTTCCTTTGCAATTCTCCTAGCCCTATACAATTGACAATTATTAACATCAACACCCCATTTGTCTTTCACTTCCCCAAGAATTGACTTCAACGGCATGTTAGGTTGCACTCTAAACTTGTCAATAAGTTTATCAGCAATCCATGCAGATTTCACGATCAATTCCTATCTTTGCCTTGTACAAGTGTGCTTGTCTTGTATCGATCTAATTTCAAATGACTCTTGATCCTTGGATTTACGGCCGTAAACCCGATACCTACAACATGGATCTCTGCATACGACAATACATTTGGCTAGGTAATTTTTTTAAAACCTTACATCCTTCCCCTTCTTCAAATTGTTCTCCCTAATTGCTTCTCTAAACACTTTGATTGAGGGAAACAGCTGCCCATTACTCAACTGTGGATTCGACATGTCAGTCGGTTGAAACTCTGTTCGCCTAGTTACAAATCTGGAAACAGATGAAACCTCATTCTCCTCGTCACTTCTAGGAGGGGATACAAGAATGTCACTTCTAGCCATGTCAGAGTTTGCATCATCATCATCAACCTCATCACCATAGCACTGACCCCTTCCACTACCTTTTTTAGCTACCCTTGCATTTGCATTTTCATTATCATCCTCCGCCGCCTCATCACTCTCCCCCTCCTCATCATTATCCTCATCACCATCACTATCCTCATCACCATCCTCACCCTCATCATTACCCTCAACACCACCCTCCTCAACATTTCCTCCTGCCGTGGATGGCCCAGGTAGATTGCTATCTTCATCAAACAAGTCCGGTTCGAATACTTCTTCCCAATAAGGATCATCTCGATCAATCCTATTATTTTCACAATGTTCACCATCATCATCATCATTATCGTCTTCATCTTCATCGTCATTAACTGCAGGCTCATCAAATGAAACAAGATACAACTCAATAACCGGTACCCCTTTATGTGCAGCAACCATTTCCAAGACGTTATGATCCGATGAAATTAATTTCAAACCCCCTTGAAAAGTACAACCTGGTTGTAAGTAATACACTAGATCCCTTGACTTGTATCCAAAGTTTTTTACTATACCCTCAATCTCAAAAAATGACAACTTGTCTTCATCGTACGTCTCATCATGCACATCTACCTCACCCCCCACATATGTGCACGTAAACCCCTTATTAATCTTACCACCATAATGCACCTCAAACACAAGTTCTCGTATAGTCATCCTAAACAATAAAAGAAGTAAAGAAAATTAACAACTCAATAAAATATTAAAAAAAAATAATTTACTAATACAAATTCAAGTTTATGTAAATATCAACTACTATTAAGTACAATTTAACTTTAACTAATTTATAAAGTCACTTCACAGGAAAAATAAAAATAATAATTAACGTTAAATTGTACAAGGCATGCAATCTAAAGTAAGGGAACATATCAGAAACAAATCTAGACAATATATGGTCATTAATTATGCACACCCAATTATAAAGGCACATGAAGCTTCATATGATCATATGAGTATTTTATATGACATTATTATATATGGCCACGTCACCCATTGCGGATGGAGGTTGGAAATAGTGATGGGATGTAGGGTTACTCGACACTATAAAATTATCATGATTGTATATGTGCGATAAAAAAATAATTCAAGAATATATATTTACGTTACTAGAGTAAAAATGAAGTAAGTGCTATACATATTTTTTTTTCCAATCTAACTCTATTTATGTTACAAAATGACCACACAATTTTGTAACTTTAACTGATTTTTTTTTTCCAATAAATAAATATGCAAGCTTCCCTTACACAAATTAAAAATTAAAAAATTTTCATCCTTGTCAACTTCGACATTCTCAAACACGAGCAGCATACAAGTAGCAACAAAATACCACCAAAGTGAGACATATTCCTATCTTTGTCCTCTCCCATGCATGTATGATGCATATAATTAAAGAGAGATAAAAAGAAAAAAAAAATACTAATATTTGAATATTGAAACTCTCACATCATAAGGGAGAAAAACGTGTATATTTGGATACCCCTTTTGGAGCTAGTCAAGCATGGCCTCAAGATGCAACTAATTCGTTGACATTTGTGTTTTGTGTTTAACCCTAGACATTTTCACTTTCTTTTTAACTTAACTTATTCCAAAAATTTTGCGAAAGAGTGGTTATATTCCAAACTTTTTAATGCCTACTTTCTATTGGAGTTCATTTAAGAATTTGCAAGCCAAAGATGTGTTTTAAAAAAAAATAGTTGAAAGTTCCTCATTTGGGAGTGCATTTTAAATAAAATGGCGTTATGTAGTATACAAAAATCATAATTCGACACCCAAGCCGTAGGTTGAAAGAAGCAAGGTGGGTGCTCTACATTTGGACAATTTCATTTCTTTTTTGTGAATTTTCGGTCACCTTATGATGTATTGCTTGTCATGGTTTGTTCAGATTTTTCTTCTTTCTTTTCCTTTACAGCAGACAATAAAGGGGACCACATGTGACATGCATTACAACAAGGGGACCACAGAACAAAGGGAAGGCAGAATGCAAAATTTTAAACCAACCCATCCGACAATAAGCAGACAATATACACAGCAACCAATAACTTTCAATTTTTAACCAAAAAAAAATTATATTAAAAACAACGGCTGTGCTGCAGACAAGGCAAAAATATTCTAAACATAGGGACCCATATCACTTTTGGACACTATAAAGCGAATTCTCCTTCACACTAAATCAGAACATCAATACATATACAAAACAACCAAACCCATTCTCCACAAAATGTTCTGCAAAACAACCAAACCCATTCTCCACAAAATCTTCAACAAAACAACCAAACCCATAGGAAAAACTCAATCGGGAAAGTGGGCTACCTTCAGGATGACGGGACCGGATGCTTGAACGGGGGGCTGCGTGAAGGGACTGCGACGACCGGCGCACCGTGCAGGGTGGGTGGGGCTGCGTGACCGGGGATGGCTACGATCGGGGCGCGCGCGTGCGAGGGGATGCGTGACCGGGGATGGCTACGATCGGGGCGCCGTGCGCGGGGCATGCGTGAGCGGGGAAGCCAACAATCGGGCGGGGGGCTGGGTGAACCAGGGGACCGGGTGAGAAGGGACCTGCGTGAGCGTGAAGGAGAAGGAGGAGAACTATATTTTTCCCATAAGGGCGATTTCGTAACTTAACCCTAATAAAACGGCGTCGTTTCGAGGTTCCCGTCCAAACTAACGGTTTTGACTAACGGAGTGGCCAAAATGCAACATTTTGGTAGTTTGGGGGGCTACTTTATGACTTTTGGAACATCAGGGGGCTAAATCGCAAACGGCTGGTAGTTTGGGGGGCTTTTTTATATTTTTCCCAAGAATAGATTATATCGAAATCTGAGTATCTCATTAAAAATAAATAAATAAAAAAAAACAAAAAAAAAAACATATAAATAAGACAGTCATATCAAAATATGATTGTCTCATCTTTAATATATATATATATATATATATATATATATATATATATTAACTAATATAATAATTATATATAAATTAACTAATATAATAATTTTTTTTTGACATGCCCACACAAAAAAGGAGAGAAATTACTAATATAATTATATTAAAAATTCATCAAACAATATTATTTGACACTCTTAACTAACTTTCTATTTAGCTTTTAGTCAAAGTAATTAATATATACAAAGTAGTCTTTTAATGATCAAACAACGTGTTCTTCTTTTTTTGGTCTTTTAATTAAGTTTTCTCTTTTAATTAGTATTATCAGCATGATATTTTTTTTAATAAAATATATATATCCCAGCGTTGTGAGAAAACACTGTGAGAAGAACTGAACAGCTTCATCTATCATTTCAATATATATTTGTAAATTAGTTATAAGGGTCGTGATTTTCTCCTTAAATTTCGATCAATTAAATCATATATGATTTAATTAATTATATGACTAACATATTATATATATATATGTAAGTTCCCATTGTCATTGACAACTTAACATAATATTGATTATCACTTAAGAGAAAAGAAAAAAGAATTAAAAATAAAAAATAAAAGAGAGTGGATTCAACCGTAAGGTTCACCTAATATCTATCTATGCAAATCAATATCATGAAAACTAGGTTCAACTAAACAGTCTAAATTTTCGAGAATCTTTTCAAATCAACACTCCTAAATCAAATCAATATCTTACTCTGATCTTCTTTAGCAATATCATATATGGTTTAATTAATTATATGACTAACATATTATATATGTAAGTTCCTAGTATGTTGGGATATGATTAACAATTTAACAAAATATTAATTATCACTTAAGAGAAAAGAAAAAAGAATTCAAAAAAATTAAATAAAAGATAGCAGATTCAACTAATATCTAATTATGCAAATCAACATCTCCAAAACTAGGTTCAACTAAACCGTCTAAATTTTCAAAAATCTCTGCAAATCAACACTCATAAATCAAATCAATATCTTGCTCTGATCATCTTTTTCAGCAATATATATATATATAGCCCCTTATCACGCCCCTACCTATTGCAAATTCTGCCCATTCCTACACATTTCGCAAACATCGTGAGGAAGACGACTTAAGAAAGTAAATTTTTCTTATTTCTTTTGATCAGTCTTATTTCTTATTCCTTATTCCTATCATTTTAAGAGTGCTTAATTCAATTTTTAAATTTTTTCTATTTCTTGATGATATGACAAAACTAAGTTATTTGTATTGATGCATATGCCTTTCTTGATCAAATAGTACGTTTTTCTTTGTAGAAGAACTAGGAAATTACTATTTTGTGGTATGGTGTACGTACATGTACCTTTACCAGAAGGACCTCCTGTGATAAAAATTAAACCTTAGGAGAAAAAAAAAAAAAATTAAGTGAAACCCTAGAGGTATTTAGTATTTAATTCGTTCTTCTGTCCATTGACCGTTAGTTGACTTAACGGAACTCCATGTAGGCCAATTAAAAGCTGACATTTGGCATAAGTGGCCACGTCATCAATGATGATGTGGCACCTAATTACATTTTTTAAATAAAAATTAAAAAAAAAAATTGGGGGTGGCCGAAACCACCCCCAGTGGGTTTAGGATCGGAGGATTTATATGATATCTATGAGGAAGTAAAATTAATCTGTAATTGTGTGATGATTGCTTATGAGGGAGTTGGGTTTATATAGGAGGGATTTTAGGATTCCTTTCCTTGTTGGGTTTGTAATTCTAGGAAGCGTTGGAAGCGGAAAAAGCGTACGTGGAAGTTCTCGGATTTTCCATTCAAATTGGAAACTTTAGTTCAGAGGCGTGTAAGGCTAGGAGGAGATGCTAAGTGATTATTTTAAAAAATAAAATAAATAAAAAATGTAATTTTTTTAAACAAAACAAACGTGTTTTTTTACAAACTTGTCTCTCTCTCACTCAACTTCCATAAAAAAGTATTTATCTCCACATTTTCAATTCTTAACATTATTAATTGAGTGGTAGTTTGAGAGGGTATATGGACTTTACCCAAATTTTTATTATTGTTTCGAAGGTAAGGAAGAAAGAAAAAAAGTAGCTTCCAGTGTATTGCAAACTCTTGAAAGTGAATAAAAGAAATGACATATATTAAGCATTCCAAAATATTATTGGGGTGGTTTCGGCCACCCCCAATTTTTTATTTTTTATTTTTTTTATTTTTATGAAAAAATATATATATTTTTTAATTTTTTAATTTTATTTTTGAAATAAAAATAAAAAATTTAATTAGGTGCCACGTCATCACTGATAATTTTTTAATGATTTATTACTAAAGTAGCTAAGACCATTCATTTGCTTCAAACATTAGTAATTGCATAATTAGCTATTTTATGCTTCAACCACGAGTTTGAAACATTACTCCCGTAAGAGTGTGGATGTAAGAGTTCACATGATTGCTCATGATTTTTTGTGATTATTACATACTTTGGTGCTATTAGTCTGATATGATGTTGATTGGTGTAGGCATATGGCCCCAAACAAACGATTGAGGACTACCCAATCTGTGCAGCCTATGGAAGCCCCTACACAACAGGATTCCATAGGCGATGGACCTTCACTCCAAGGAGCAACTAGCAACTATGATTTAAGGGCTTTTCTTCCTAATGAGGATCCTGAGCAGACAATTCTCACGCTTGGGGAGGTAGACACTGGTGGTATGTGTAACATATTGTTGCATTTTTAAAATTAATTGAAATATATTTTCCAAATTCTTAACATTAATTTTATTTTCTACACATTGCAGGCAACAAGAGAAGGCGTGGTGTTACCCGCATGCCAGGCATATGGAATTTACCGAAGGATGAAAAAGTAATCATTGAATTTAATGCCTTGGGTCAGCCAATTTGCGATCAAGGCGGGAAGTTCAGTACTTTCGCTGGCACACTTGTTAAGGATAAGAACATTATGCCTATAGATGTTGTGAATTGGAAGAAAGTTCCTAATAGACATAAGGCGGATGCGTGAAACTTAATATAAGTATGAAAATTCCATTTTATGTTGACGTCTTCTATATATTTTGTAATAATTTTAAAAATTGCAACAATAACATCATTAATTTTTTTATTTGATTGTAGAAAAAGTTCCTCATACCAGAACGCCAAACTTCGAAAATCAAGAAATGGGTATTGCAAAACTTGGGAAAGCAATTGCGGGAGTACCGGAATGAATTGAAGACTACTCACTTCAGCAATTCATTAACTGCTGCAGAAATAGCGGCGAGTGCTAACTCAACCAAAATTAACATCATGCAATTTGTGAATCTTGTAAACTACTGGAAAGATGGAAAAGTTCAGGTACCAAACTTATAAAAATAATTTATAAGCAACTATAGAATTATAAATGTTTGCCACTATTATATTGACAACGTAGGAGAAGGCGCAAGTTGCTAAGGTGAGCCGATCAAAGCAAGAAATCCAGCACGCATCAGGGGCAAAAGGCTTTGCTCGACACGCCAACGAAATGGTACTTAGTTTTTAGTTAGTAGTACAATTGAAGTTGTTGATTTTGCTTACAAACCTGATAAATTGAAATGTGTAGAGGAAATCTACTGGGGCTATACCAACCAGGCCCGCTGTCTTTGTTGACACACATAAGCATAATGATGGCACGCATGTGAACGATAAGACAATACGAATTGTTGTAAGTAATATTTAATACCACTAGCTAACTAGTATTGTTTTAAATTTTATTTATTTCTTTACTCAGCTTAATGTGCTTACTACTGAATTTCATGGCTTCACTTGGTTACAGTCTCAAATGGAGGAAGACATAATGCAGGAGCCTCCAAACTTGCAAGAGGGTACCCAAGTAGGCAGCATGATGTACCATTGTAATTAATGATGCCTACTCAAAATCTTTGGGTAAGGAACGTCATGGTCGCGTGCGTAGGTTTGGACTAGGGATTACTCCTTCATCCCTTTCGGGTCATGGTAATTCACAATCTATTGCTAGTGCTTCTACACCAGAAGATCCAAAAGAACTTGCGGCACTAAGGTTAGAGGTAGTAGAGTTGAGGCGACAACGAGAGGTTAAATTATAATCCATCTATTTCCTAAATTATGTTATGTTGTATCACATTCATTTGGTTTCGTCAACTATGTTCTAATTGTTTATTGTATATAGGAAGATGCACAAGAAAGAGCAGCATTGAGGGCAGAGATAGCAGAGTGGAGACCCCTACTTGAAAACTTTAGGCAACGATGAAAGATCTTGCTCATTCCGCCTAACCAAATGATGCAAAATGTAGTAGATTGCATGTAGAAGTTTTTATATTTACGTTGGACATGTCTTGGAGGCTAACAATATTATGGTTTTGGTTTTTGTTTTACAACTAGATATTGTATTGAGTTTTTCAATTAGGGATATATGAATTTGGGTAATGTAATTTTCAATGGAATGTGTTTAATGGAATTTAAAATAATATTTCAAATTTTTAATGCCTCATAATATCATATATCATATGACTTATAAGATTATCTATGATAAGTATGATCATTATGACTCATAGTTATCCAAATTCTTAAGTATGATCATATGAATCTCATAAGACCATATGTTATATGATTTATATAATTACTATATGATGTGAATATAATCATTACATCTTAGTATTATCATTCGTTACATATGAATCATTAGATCATGTTGTCCAAGATCTAAGACCATATGATCAATATTAAAGTCATAATGATCATAATTCCTAAATATGATAATATGATCTAACAATTATCATATATATAATAATATGATTAATTCCTAAGTATGATAATATGATCTAACGATTATCATATAATAATATGATAATTTTGAGTCATAATGATCATAATTCCTAAGTATGTGATTACATGATCTAAGTATTATCATATGATCTCTAACAATGATCTCTAACAATTCGTACAATCAAAAAAGTGTGACAATTACTAAAGCTTTAAGCATAAACATCCATATAAATTTTTTTCTACTTCCAGCTTCGAAGAACCTAATGGGGGCAACGGTTGGTGCAGCCTTTGCGGTGGCGCTTACTGCTTTGTCTGCAATCTATTAGGGAGAAGGTGGAAGAGGGTGCTGTTTTTTTGGTGACTAACGAGATCTTTAAAACAAAGGTTTTTGGAAATTAGAGAGAAACAATAGTGAAGCGGTCCCACCGATAGGATTTCTTTCTGGGATCTCTAGAGATCTTGAAATCGCTACGTGAGGGTGATAGTCTCCAGCCGGTTTCCGGGACGAGAAGTTTGCTAGTGAAATTGAGTGGGTACATTCTGAATCAATGGAGGAGGGTCATCCACTCACTGAAGGCGAGCGGATAGGGATCCTGATCACTGAGGATGATGTTGCAGAGGCAAAAGCACAGGGAGCGAATTGCCTAATCGGGAAACTCTGGACGGACAAGAAGATCAATAACAAGGCTTTCAAATCTGTTTTGGCTCGAATTTGGAAGGCGGAGGGAAGTCTCTCCTTTAAGGAGATACAGGACAACCTTTGGATTTTTGAATTCTCCGATGAGGAGTTGAAGCAGAGAGTGATGGCGGGCTGTCCCTGGTCTTTTGATAGACATATGTTGGTGATCAATGATTTCGATTGGACCATACCCCCGGCACAAATGGATTTCTCTTACTCCCCGGTGTGGATCCAAATACACGACATGCCACTTTTGTGCATGACAAAAGGGGTAGGCATTTCTCAGAACTGTTCTTGGAGTTGGAGGAAAATCTTGAAGCTGAGAGATATTGCCAAAAGATTCTTAAAGTTTGAAGTTGGGAATGGGGATAATATTCATATGTGGCTGGATTTGTGGCATCCTGCAGGGATATTAATTGAGCAATATGGCTTTAGGGTTGTTTATGATGCTCAAAGTAATATTGAAGCTAAACTGTCTTCTGTCATCTGCAATGGAGATTGGTTTTGAAGACCTGCGAGATCAGAAGCTTTAGTTGACATTCAAGCTAGACTTTCTGAAGTTTGCTTGGGCGCTTGATAAGCCTATTTGGCTTGGTTCTAAGAAGGGTGTCTATGTTAGTGCAGAAACTTGGGAAGCTCTTAGAGAGAAGAATGCAGAGGTTATTTGGTGGAAATTGATTTGGTTCCCCTTGCTATCCCTAAACAGGCCTTTATCTTGTGGCTTGCAATGAAAAATAGGCTTCTTACAGGTGAAAGGTTACTTAAATGGGGTTATAAGGGTGATATTCAATGCTGTTTTTGTCATAGTCAAATTGAAACTCGTGATCACATCTTCTTTGAATGCGTTTTAGTTCTAGAATATGGAAATATTGCATGGTTCGTTGCGGTGGATAGGCCTCCTATTATTTGGGATCATCTTGTGCGCTTAGGATGTAATTGCTGGGGCAATAAATCTCTTAATTGCTTGTTATGTCGGGTGGTTTTTGGTTCGTGGTTTATAACCTTTGGCGTACTGAAATGAGATTAAACATGATGGTGTTCCCAAAACTGAAGAGCAATTGTTGAAGCAAGTTTTTTGGGAAGTCAGGTCAAGGATTGCTGTGAAAAGAGGTTTTCCTAGATCTAAGGAAAACCTTTTGTTGCGCTCTTTGTGGAATCTACCTGCTACTATTCTTTGTAATTTTGATTTGTAGGTTGTTTCCCCTGTTTTTTGCTTTGTGAGGGGTTGTTTCCTCTGTTTTCTTTGTAAGGGGTTGTGTCCCTTGACTTTGGAAGGAGTTGTATATGTGCTGTGGAGTTGCTCTATTTTGAGCTTTGGTTTAATGAAATACTTATTCATCTAAAAAAAAAAAAAGGGGGGGGGGTAGGGTCGAAAATAGGTGAATCTCTGGGTGAAGTGGAGGAAGTGGACGTGGGAAAAGACGGAGTGGGCTGGGGACGCTATCTTTGAATTCGAGTGAAGCTTGACCTCACAAAGCCTCTAGAAAGAAGAAGAGCACTCATGATGGGAGGCAAAACCATCTGGGTGAACTTCAAATACGAACAACTGCCAATTTTCTGTTTTCACTGTGGGAAGATCATCCATGGAAATAAAGTATGCAACGAGACAAAAACCAAGAGGTTGAACCCAAAGGAGGACGAAAAACAGTGGGGTTTCTGGCTACGGGCAGAAGAGGGAAAGAAACAGAGCAACGATGGCATTCGAATTGGAGAGGAGAACTGGTTTGGGGGCGGAGACGGTGGACCAACCACCCAACGAGCAGAGGAAGGGGGCAACTACGAAGGAGACACGATCCGCATTATTCGGAAACCCTAGGCCAATAAACTCTCCAAAAAAGGGAGGAAGCAGTGAGGAGTCAATTTCTTTCCATCCAGAGAAGGTCAACCCAACGGCTAAGAAGAATAATATTCCAAACAAAGATCTTCCAGTAACGGCGGAAGGAATCCCAGATACTATGGCAAAAAATGGGGGAGTGGATCGCAAGAAAGGGGCTCAAATACAGGCTGGCAAAGGAGAGGAAGTACGAGTTTCTAACCAGTATGGGCCAATCAAAAGCCATGCAGCTGTAACAGGTCATAAAAAGCCTCTATTGGTGGAAAATGCGTCCTAAGGGATGGAAAAAGTGAGTATGGGCCGTATAGTGGACCGAGTTGGAGGAAAGAAAAGAAGTAACAAGCATGATATTATTAGCAGCCCAGATGAAGGTGAGAAAAGCACCACATCGTTACCATTAAGCATAGGGGGGAACAGCGTACGCACATGGAAACGGAAAGCCCGAACCAGTCTTGGGGAGGGCACAGCGGTGGTTTTAGAGAATGAGAATCAGGAGGACCGATCAAAAAAGGTTCGGATGGTTGATGAATGGCATGCTCAGGAAAGCATGGGATTGGCGGAGGCTGTGAAGTAGCCCCGCCAAACGCCATGATTTTTATAAGTTGAAACTGCCTCGGGCTTGGAAACCCGAGAGCAGTTCGTGATTTACGCCTTTTTGAGAAGGAAAAGCGGCCCAACTTGTTGTTTCTTATTGAAACAAAAAGTTCACAAAATAAAATGGACCGACTTAGGTCCACTCTTGGTTTTTATGGATTATTTACGGTTGACCCGGTTGGTCGTAGTGGCGGCTTAGCATTATTTTGGGAGGAAGATTGTAGGCTCTCCATCTCCAATTTTTCCAGAAGACACCTTAATGCAAATATCCTCTCACAGGGGGATGGGGTTGAATGGAAACTGACTTGTTTCTATGGACATCCGGTAATGGAAAAACGTCACGAAAGCATGGGCACTTTTAAAGCATCTGCACCAATTTTCTCCAAGGACATGGTTGTGTGTGGGTGATTTCAATGAAATCACCACTACAGGGGAGAAATGGGGAGGTGCCGCGAGAAGAGATGGGCAGATGGGAAAGTTTAGGGAAACTCTAGAGACGCGTCAGTTGGGAGATCTTGGATATGTGGGTTCAAAATTCACCTGGTCTAATCTGAGAGAGGATGGGGGCTATGTGAAAGAAAGACTGGACCGAGCACTTGCTAACAGTGAATAGAGTGCAACTTTTTTAGAAAAAGAGTTTCAGGTTCTGGTGGCACGCTCCTCTGATCACAAGCCTCTTTTAATCCATTTTTCAGAAACATGGCAGGTTAGAAGACAGTCCAAAAGAGGTTTTAAACTGGAAGCAAACTGGCTGCTGGATGCTAACTTTAACCAAGTAGTCCAAGAAGAATGGAGAATAGCTGACACAGAGACCAACCATTTGGCTGCATTGAGAAATAAATTAAATAAATGTGGGGACGTGTTGAGATTATGGAGCAGGGGCAAATTCCGCAATGTTGAGGATTGTATTAAATCCAAAACAGCAGCCTTAGAAGCCCTACAACGTGAGGAAGGTCCCAACAGCATAGTTAAAATAAAGTCCCTTCAACAGGAGATTGCAATACTGCTCGAACAGGAAGATATGAAGTGGAAGCAAAGGGCCAAGCTTAATTGGTATGAGAAAGGAGACCGCAACACCCCATATTTTCATGTATGGGCGAGCCAAAGAAGAAGGAGTAACAGAATCTCCAGTATAAAAGATGGTGCAGGGGCTATATGGAAGAAAGAGCAGGGGATTAGCCAGGCTTTTGTGAATTTTTTCAAACAGCTGTACACATCAGAGGGCCGAACCGGGCTGACTGAATGCATGGAGGGGATTCAACCCAAGATTTCAGAAGGTATGAACGGCAATCTCTTGGCTGAATTCACCTACAACGAGATTGAGGAAGCCATTTTTCAGATGGCCCCACTAAAATCGCCTGGACCTAACGGGTTTCTGGCTGTTTTCTTCCAAAAGACATGGCCCACAATTAGTACTAAGGTATGTACTGCAGTGTTGAGTTTTCTTAATGGGGAGTTTGACCATGAGCTAAATAACACGTATCTTACGTTGATTCCCAAGAAGAAAAATCCTAGCTCAGTTTCTGACTATCGGCCCATAAGCCTATGTAATGTTCTCTACAAGATTATTGCAAAAGCTATTGCAAACAGATTGAAAAAAGTGCTACCTCACATCATCTCACCCTTTCAAAGCGCGTTCATCCCTGGACGGCTTATCACCGATAATATTTTGGTAGCTTTTGAGGCCCTCCATAGCATGAACGGGAGGAAAAAAGGGAAAAAGGGGTTCATGGCCTTAAAGCTCGATATGAGCAAGGCGTATGACAGGGTGGAGTGGCCATTCCTAGAGGAAATCATGAGGAAAATGGGTTTCGCCCCACGATGGGTGGATATGGTCATGACTTGTGTGCATACGGTCTCATACTCTGTTTTGATTAATGGACAACCTCATGGGCATATTCAACCCCCGTCAAGGCGATGCCCTGTCACCCTATTTATTCATAATGTGCGCCAAAGGGCTTAGTAATCTATTAAGTAAGGCTGAGGCTAATAAGGAGATTTCGGGGTTTCCAATCACAAGGAGTGGGGTGAAATTAAGTCATCTCTTTTTTGCATATGATAGTTTGCTATTTTGCAGGGCAACCCTGGAGGAATGGTCAAGAATGCAAAGGATTCTAGAAGTGTATCGAGTATCTTGCATGTTTTTATTTATTTTTTTTTTTTTTGTTGATAAGTACAAACTTTATTGACAATGAAGTAGATAAAATATCTAGATATTTGCTTCTTCTTTTTTAATAGTTTATTTTCAATAGAAACCTCCATTGAAGACTTTTAAGATCGTTTAATTATTATTCAAATAGTCCATTTTCTATTAAAACTTCAAATGAAGACTTTTCAAAAGTCGGCAATTGAAGTTTCCGTAGATAATGGGCAACTAGAATTAGAATAAGTAATTGACCCAATTAATCACTCACAAATTAGAAGTCTTCAACGAAATTTTAGACAGAAAATGAACTATTGAAATAAATAATTGAACTAATTAGAGAAGTTTATGATTTTTATTTATTTATTTATTTTTTATTTTGGTTTGGGTTTTACATATGTAGCCTCTTGAACGTTCAATTTAAGTAATATTCTTAATAAACTATGTATATTCTATTTAGTATACCCTCCTGTACGTCAATGCAATATGGTTATATATTTCTTAAAATTTAAGTGAAGGGAATCACATAAGCCTCACAAGCGAACTCACGTGATCAGATTAATTTACATAAAAAATTAAATGATTAATTTTTTTTTTTCTATTCTTAATCTTTGGAAATGATGAGTGATTTATAATCACTCTGAATTTTGCTGCTGATCGATTTATTAGATGCTAATTTGCGTTTGTCTCCTTAATTACATGTGATCAGTTATAGAGGAATGCGAGCTCACACACCCTTGTTTGGGTTACAATCCAACGCCAAGCACATTCTGTGAAAATACATATAATGAAGAAGAAAAGAGAATCTATACTTACAATGGGTCTTACATTTGTTACCGTCCGATATTTTTGACCAATGAGTCTCGGGGTGAAGTGTTCACAATAGGTATGTTTACTTGGATCAAAGTGTTTTAAGGCTTGCCATTTTATTTTTCTTTCCCCTTGCTTGTTTCAATAGGTACATCAAAACTATTGCTATAACCTTTTACTACTACATTGCGTTAAGCAGGTATTAGCAGCGGTCTTGGGCTATTGGTTCTACTTGTTGGTGGATGGTGGTTGTAAAAAGTGGTAAAGAGAAGAAGGAGGATTAAACAGAAGAACAAGTTCTTCAAACGAAATGGTGGTTTATTGTTACAACAGCAATTATCTTCATATGAAGCCAATGTTGAGAACATTAAATTGTTTAATTCAAAAGAATTGGAGAAGGCTACTGACTGTTTTAATGTGAATAGAATACTTGGGCAAGGAGGGCAAGGCACTGTTTACAAAAGCATGTTGGTAGATGGAAGAATCGTTGCAGTGAAAAAGTCCAAGGTAATTGATGAAGAAAAACTCGGAGAATTCATTAATGAAGTCGTCATTCTTTCACAAATTAACCATAGGAATGTGGTTAAGCTAATTGGTTGTTGTTTGGAGACGGAAGTTCCTCTACTAGTTTATGAATATGTTCCTAACGGAACTCTTTTCCAATACGTCAATGGCCAAACTGAGGAGTTTCCATTAACATGGGATATGCGCTTACGAATTGCAACAGAAGGTGCAGGAACTCTCTTCTACTTACACTCAGCAGCTTCCACCCTCATTTACCATCGGGACATTGAGTCTACAAACATACTCTTAGATGATAAATTCAGAGCTAAAGTAGCTGATTTTGGGACTTCAAGATCCATCTATATTGATCAAACTCACTTAACCACACAAGTGCATGACACTTTTGGATATTTGGACCCTGAGTATTTCCAGTCAAGCCAATTTACAGAAAAGAGTGATGTTTATAGTTTTGGTGTTGTCCTTGTTGAGCTATTAACTGGCGAAAAAGCAATATCTTCAACAAAGACACAAGAACCTAGAAGTTTAGCCACATATTTCATTCAATCGGTGGAGGAGAACAATTTGTTTGATATTATTAATAGTCGAGTTTTGAAAGAAGGTAAGAAAGAAGAGATAATTGCGGTCGCAAACCTTGCTAAAAGGTGCTTGAACTTAAATGGGAAGAAACGACCAACAATGAGAGAAGTCACAATAGAGTTACAAGCAGTTCAAATGTTGCAAAAAGGCGCTAACCTTCAACAAAACTATGAAGAGCTTGAATATGTCGGAGCTGAAGTGTACGAGCTATGGGATGCTGCTCCCACATCAATTGTGTCAACCTCCTCCATAGACGCCCAACCATTATTATAGTCTTAATTAATATTTGTATAATGTCATGTTGTATGCTACTGTTTTCTTTATATTCCTACAAGTAATTTCAAGAATCATTCTAGAACATGGATTAAACATATATATTCGGTTGTCTTATTATAGTATATAAGATAGCCGAAAGCCCCATGTTCGTTTTATAAGGATCCTTTGTGTTTTTTTTTTTGGTCTAGATCAAATGAGTTAATTGCAGAAGAGAACGAAAGCAATCAAAGAACAAAATAAATGAATATATACTACAACAGAACATGAGAATAGAATACCATTTTTACAAGAGCAAAAACATTTTCCATAGATGATTAATGATACTAATAAATTCAGGCTGAGTTAAGCATTCAATTTGAGTTCAAACCTGTAATCACTTTGGAAGATGGGTAGAAATCCCATTCCTCCATACAAAAGATTTTAGTGGCTTACACGCTCAAAAGAACTTTTCACACGTGCCCTACATAATGGAAAACATAGTGTGGGTGGGTGTTTGAGTACTATACGATAATTTAAATGTATTCAATCCTAATCCAATATATCTCTTAACTTATGATAATCTAATCCTCACTTATGATAAGGATATAATCTAATCCGCATTATTATTCTTATTATCTCAATCGTAACTACATTTTATTCTCTCACTCAAAAGCAGCGACGACATTGAAAATAATAATAAAAAAATAATTATAAAAAAAAAAAAAAAAACATGGAGACTCAAAAACTCATAAGTTTATTAGAGACTAATTTTGTGATGATGGCAGCAATGCCAGCAACAATTGCCTTCTACGCTTAAAAAAGACCAACATTTCATCACGATCAGGAAGGTTCTCTTTCATTACAGGCACTTCCTTAAAGTTCTTGATGCATGCATGCAAGCGAGGGAACTTGTGAGCCTCAAGCATCTTCACCCCGACAACTTCTTCGATGACTCCCAACCATTGAGTAATCTGTCCAAAGACAATCACTACAAAAAACAGGATGGTTATTGACCTGACAAACAGTAACCAAATTTTGCCACGTCAGTAATTATTGACGTGCCACAATTTTTTTTTTTTTGACGTATTGAATATGACACGTCAATATTTATCGACGTGTTACATTCAACACGTCAGGATTTTCTGACGTCTCAATATTTGACACGTCAGGAAATTTAAATTTAATTTAATTTTAAAAAATTTTATTTAAATAAATTAATATTTAAATATTTATTGATGTGCTAAAATTAGACACGTCAATATTTCTTAATTTTTTTCTTAATATCAGGTTTATTTATATTATATATATATTTCATTTTTTTTTTTATATGTCAGATTCCTGACGTGCTACAAAAATCTAAAATATTTATATATTTATGTATTTATTCATTAATGAAGATTGGTGGCCTAGCCTACTGCCTACCAAGAAGAATTCCATTTTCTAACTTTCACAACGGAAGAAAATCATGCATCTAAGTTTCATCTTTCTTTACACAGTTGACAGTTTTACATTGACACTTCCTGCAAGATTAGCTGAATGAGAAACATTATCTGACAATGTCTTTTGTAAATATATATATATATATATATATATATATATATATATCAAGTTTATTTATATTATACATATATTTCTTTTTTTTTTTATATTAGATTCCTGACGTGCTATTTTTAGCACGTCAGAAATAAACAAATATATATATATATATATATATATATATATATATCAAGTTTATTTATATTATATATATTTCATCATTTTTTTTTTTTTTTTTAATGTCAGATTCCTGACATGCTAAAAATAGCACGTCTGTTTTTAGCACGTCAAAAATATCTATTTTTTTTTTTTTTTTTTTTTTTATGTCAGATTCCTGACATGCTAAAAATAGCACGTCAGAAATATATATATCAGGTTTATATAAATTATATATATTTCATCTATTTTTTTGTTTTTTTATATGTCAGATTCCTAACGTGCTAAAAATAGCACGTTAGAAATTTCTGACGTGTTAAATGTTAGCACGTCACAAAAAAAAAAAATGAGCGGGATTTTCAACTTTTTCTCTCTTTTTCCCTATCTTCTTTTCCCTTTATAATTCTATTATGGGTTAAATACCAAATACCCCCCCTGGGGTTTCATTTTTATCACAGAACCCATTGGGGTTTTAATAAAGGACCGAGTTAGTTCATCCGTTAGTTGACCGTTAGGACTAACACGTGGACCAATCAGATGTTAACACGTGGCACATATTTAATTTTTTTTTTAAATTAAAAAAAAAAAAAAAAAAAAAAAATTGGGGATGGCCAAGCCACCCCCTTGGCCATTTGGGGGTGTCTCGGCCACCCCCTTTGGCCAGGTTACCCCCATCTGGCCGGATGGGGGTGGTCGAGCCACTGCCTCTCGCCACCCCTTGGGCTCCAAGGGGGTGGCCGAAACCACCCCCGGTAAAACTCAGGGGTGGCTCGGGGGTCGCCGAGCCACCCCTTGAGCCACCCCCATCCGGCCAGATGGGAGTGGCCAGGCCACCCCCATGGCCAAAGTGGGTGGCCGAGCCACCCCAATGGCCAAGGAGTGGCTCTCGCCACCCCAATTTTTTTTCGCTTTTTTAAAATATATATATATATATATACTTTTTTTTTATTTAAAAAAAAAATACATTTTTTTCAATTTTAAAATTAAATATGTGCCACGTGTCGACGTCTGATTGGTCCACGTGTCAGTTCTAACGGTCAACTAACGGATAGACTAACTTGATCACTTATCAAAACCACAAAGACCTCCTGTGATAAAAATGAAACCATAGGAGGGAAAAAATAAAGTTGAGAAACCCTAGGGGGGTATGGAGTATTTAACCCTTCTATTATATATTCAACTTCTTTCGTCCCTTTTCTTTTATTTCCAGACTCAGCTCTCTCTCTCCTCTCTCAATCTCCCTAGCCTCTTCTCTCTGCTCATGCAACTAGCCAGCTCCTCTAGAGGGAAGAAGAAAAGGAGAAAAAGAAGATCGAGGAGGAAGAAGAAAAAAAAAAAAAAAAAAAAAAAAGGAGAAGAGAAGAAGAAGAGAAAAGATAAGAAGATTTTTTGGATTTTTGAAAATTTGTTGGTTTGACATTTGGGTTTTCGATTTTTCAGGGTTATTTTTTTATTTGAGTTTTTGATTTTTTGAAGATTTTTTTGGGTTTGGGTTTTTGAAAATGGAGGAAAGAAGAGAGAGAGTGAGAAAATGGAGAAAAGAAGAGCAGGGAGAGAGCTTGGGAGATCTAAAGCAAGTCGTATGTGGATTTTGACAAGAAAAGGACTAGAAGAATAAGAGAAGCAAAAGAAAAGAAGAGCTGAGAAAATGGAGAATAGAAACGTCGACAGTAGTAGTGAAAAAGAATTAAAAATATATATATATATTATTTTAATTGAAAAATAATTTAAATTAATAAATTTTTTAACTGAAAAAAAAATTTAGAAAAAATTTAAAAAAAGAAAAATTATTATTTTTTAATAATTTTTAAATTATTGTTTGACACGTCAGAAAAAATTTTGAGGTGTCAGAAAGTGACACGTCAAAAAATTATGACGTGTTACATCTGCCGCGTTAGAAATTTTCCGTTTCTGGCACCCAAAATGTTAACGCCCCACACACGTCAAAAAAGCCCGTTAGAAAGGTTTTCTGACGTGTCAAACCACCTGACACGTCAAAAAACCCATGTCAGCAAAAAATTGGTTTTTTGTAGTGAATGTCCACTATCCCAATGTTATCCCCACCAAAAAATTTATTGTCTCGCCCGAGCCCTTCTTCCTCCATGGCTCTCAGCACGCATCTCCATGGTGTCTTTGATGGCCTTCTCTTGTTCTTCCCCACTAGTTCGGTACTCTACCCACATTGTAGGACCCTAACGAAATCAGAGATGCTCTATGTTATCAAATCAATAAACTCAGATTTTTTTTTTTTTTTTTTTCTTTTCTTTTTACTTCAAAGCAAGTGGGGCAGACTTAAGTATTCTATCTAGGCGTGACCATAATATAGTATCTACCCGCTAAAAGAAGCACAAGAGAGGCTTAGATGGTAGGAACCGCATGCGTTCTCTCAAGTCCGACCAAACTATAATTTGACCAAATCCCGTCAAAGTATTAGTTAAGTTTAAAAATTTTCATTACAAGTGGAAACCTTCACCCTAGTACTTACAAAACTACAAGCTTTGCTTGGGTTTAGTTTTGCATAAACACTTCACAATTAATAATAATAATAAGGGAAAATTACAGTTTACCCTCCCAAAGTTGACAGCGTTTTTCAATTCAAACACTAAAGTTTCAATTTTTGCAATTCATCCCCCACAAAGTTCTAATATTTTTCAATACGACCAATACTATCCCAAAATTTTCATATTGCCCCTAATTTTTAATTTTTAATTTTTAATTTTATTTTTTATAAAAAAAAAATACAAATTTGGGAGTACAAAAATGGCAAGATGGCATAGCCACCCCGAATTTTTTTTTTTTTTTAAAAAAAAAAATTATAGAAAATAAAAAAAATAAACAATTAGGAGCAACATGGAAAGTTTTGAATACAATAGGTCAAATTGCAAAAATTTGAAACTTTGGGAGGGTGGATTGCTAAAATTGAAACTTTGGTGTTTAAATTGAAAAACGCGGTTAACTTTGAAGGGGTAAACTGTAATTTTTCCTAATAATAATAAGGAAAAATTATAGTTTACCACTCCAAAGTTGACAGCGTTTTTTAATTCGAACATCAAAGTTTCAATTTTTGCAATCTACCCCCACAAAGTTTCAATTTTTTTTCAATTCGACCAATATTATTCCAAAATTCCCATATTGCCCATAATTTTTTTTTTTTTTTTATGAACAAAAAAAAAATAAAAAAAAAATTTGAGGGTGCAAAAAGGCCAGATGGCCAACGGGGTGGCTACAAACACCCGAATTTTTTTATAAAAAAATAAAAAATAAAAATGAGGGACAATATGAGAAGTTTTGAATACAATTGGTCAAATTGCAAAAATTTGAAACTTTGGGGAGGTGGATTGCAAAAATTGAAACTTTGGTGTTCAAATTAAAAAACGATGTCAACTTTGAGGGGGTAAACTGTAATTTTTCCTAATAATAACAACAATAAATAATAATAACGACCACCAAGCTATTTACTAGGAAATCTAGTACTGAAGATGAAGCAACTAAAAACAGAAGAGCAAATGCCAAAAGGGCAAGCAAGCATGTACCTTATCTTCAGCAAACTTAACCCAAAAGCGAGCAACAGCTCTCTCATAAGGATCAGTGGGCAGCAAGGGGTTGTGTGGCCACATATCTTGAATATATTCAACAATAATCATGGACTCGCAAATTGGTTTTCCGCTGTGGACAAGCATAGGGATCTTCTTGTGGACTGGATTGTGTTGAAGAAGCACAAGACTTTTGTTGAAAAGATCTTCTAAATGTATTCATATGGAATGCCCTTTTGTTTCAGAGCCCATATGACTCTGTAACTGAATGGACTAGGCCATGTCCCATGAAGCTTTATTTCATGACTCAAGTTTGATAGAGCAATGCCGTACTGGCCAGTTTTACTCACAGTTTGATCATTTTCTAATGATCAATTAATATAACCCTCTTGCTTGGACAACAAGCTTCATAGTTATGGTTTGCACTAGGCGGTTTTCCCAAGGCCACTCACAGTGAATTGTAACCTATTTATGGATCGGAGCTGTTGGCTGTTGGGAGGGGCGATTGGTGGGTCTGGTGGTGCTATGATCATGAAGAAGGACATCTTTTTCGGCTTTGGTTTTAATCTTTTGCACATCTCATGTTCATCTAAGTACGTCTTTTTGGTCCTAGGTGGTCGTCCCGAAGGAAAATGCTATATTTTCTTTTAGTTTTCTCTTGGTGCATATCCTTCTAGTTCTAGGTAGATATTGTTTTTTTAAAAAAAAAAACAAAAAAGAAAGTGGCATTTATTTCTCTCACTTGATTTGTTAAAAATAATATCTGCTTAGGACCAAAAAGACACTAGGCGAACACCAAAAGAGCACCTAGCATTTGCACAACCGTCTGATTTCTCTCTTTCTTTCTAGGATATTGCATGAATGGGCGTGTGAAGTAGCAAAGCCTAAGCCCCCGCCTTATACAACGCCATTGATGTAAATCGGAGTGCTTGGGACTTCATGAGGAAAACTCGTGCAGATATAAGTGTGAAGGGACCCCAAGGGGATATACCAAGAAGGGGGGACATCAAGACGAGGGCACAGACGAGTGCGAAAGAGCTGGAAAACCAGTCAAAAGGATTGTCGTTCAGTAGCCGATTCGAATGTCCAACATGCGGTAACTCCCCATAGTAATTCCTGAGGCATCTGTCTGAAGCCTCGTTCGAATCCTATTCGAATTGTAATATCCCGATAAAGCAAGAGGAGTGATTTTCAAAGGTTTTTAAACACCCTTCCTTGATTCTTTTAGTGGTATCCTCTAGAAGTATAGGTGTTTGTTTTAAGACTAGAAAGAAGACACCAACATATGGTAGCCTAGGAGCATTTTTGGGGCTTTCTAGCCAAACCCTAGCCTCTGGTAGAACGCTCGCCCTAGGGAATGAGCGCTTGACCAGAGAGTGGATTACACGCCCCTTAGCCTCGTAAATGTAATACAAAGGTCTTAGCGACCCTTTTTTGTTAGATGAAACCTCGTAGAGTTCTCTAGTACTGCTTATAACGATGAGTCGTGTTTCGTTATAGCAGAGATTCGTGATGTTGGAGGACTCGAGCGAGCAAACGAGGCAAGTAAACACTTACAAACATTTTCCTTAAAAACGTGAGATATATGTCAGTTGACTGACCACGCGTATGATATGAGTATGTCTACTTTTTGTAATCACTTGGTAACTGCTTTAATAACTTGTTGATAATATGTATTACATGAAATGGTACACCGGTATGTGCGGTATAATGGTCATGGGCTTACTATATAAACTTGATTTTCTAGTCAAATGTGTGTGTGATATATGGGTCTTGGATCAAATGGTTTTTTGGTGACAGGCGCAGCCTTAACGAGTGGTCACTACAGGACGTATATCATTAATAACGTTAGCCACCCAAGGTCGGACTAGTAGTGTTATGGATGGTAGCGTATAATGGTCGGGGCACCAGCATTGTATTATAGGTCCCTTGGAATAGCGCCAACCCTATTAAAAAATTGTAATATCTTGGGTAGACCATACATGATAATTATGACTTATAAAGTATTAGTTTCTTCATATTTAAATACTTAGGCCATTGACGTTGTGAGTACACCACCTTTTATCAAACTAAACCATATTTTCAAGGTGTATTAACGAAGGCAACACCTCTTTTTAATGTGTATCAAGAACGGCATGTTTATTTCGGCATAATAATATTGAGCTCATCTCATACCTAATTGTGAGGTTTACTTACTAAATCATTAGACTTACGCAGTTATTACTCTTATAGGAAGCTTGTCTCTAAAAGTCAAGAGTGGTGTGGTTATCACTACAGACTTTGCTTAAGAATAATCTTCATGCTGTTATCAAGTTTGCTTTGTATCATTACTAGTTGCTCCCTGTCTTTAATTCGAGAATTATACTTGTTCCTGTAATGATTTATAGATTTCTCATATTTATTTCATTTTCCTATACATTAACTCTGAAAATGCTTAGAGGGGCGATTCCCCATTTAGCCACAAGTTGGTTAAACTACGGTAATTGCCAGTAACCCTACCAGGCTCGCCGAAGCTAGTTTTAGGAGCATTACATGGATGCCTATCGAACGCCTATGTTATTTGTCAGTTGTATGGTATTGTTTTCAGTGTTTATTTTTTTTTTTGTGTTTTCACACTACAAAAAAAAAAAAAAAAAAAAAAAAAGAAAGGGTTTAGTGACATTGTTATTTTGGGCATTTTAAGCCAAAAAAAAAAAAAAAAAAAAAAAGCCCTTATTAATTTAGAAACGCTTGAATAGGAGCATTTGGCAAATAACTCAAATCATAGCGATTTGATTCAAATTTAGAGGCGTTTGTACAGTGAAAGCGCCTCTAATTAGGGGTTTTAGGCCAAGCGTCCATACTCTTTTATAAAACCCCAAAAATAATAAATTCAAAATTAAATTTATTTATTAAAAATTAAAATATATATATATATATATATATATATATATATATAAAATAATAATAATAAATAGAAGGCGCCAACCACCACTTGGGGAAGAGGGGGTGGCCCACGAGCCACCCCTAAATCTGCATGCCCCCACCTTAGGGGTGGCCATTCAGGCCTCCTTGGCAACCACCCCTCAATTTTCTTTTTTTTTTTAAAAAATAATAATAATAATAAATAAATAAATGAATTTGAAGTTTATAGAGTGTGGGTGAGTGATTGAGAAATTGTAGTGTTTTTTTAGTGTGTAGCGTTACTTATAAGCATTTTTTATAGCGAAGTTTTCAAAATTTATTACTTGAACAGTGTGTTACTCTATAAAGTAGGGCCAACTATAGGGGCATTTTCCTGTGCAAAGGCCCCTACTAAACAAGTAGGGGCATTTGCACTAGAGAGAGACCCTATATAGGGGCGTTTTCTCCTAAGACGCCCCCAATAAGCATGTTACTAAACACCTCTTTTTTTTTTTTTTCTTTTTTTCTTTTTTTAAGGACTTAGACCAAGTTGTCTTAATTTATGTGGACTAGTGTGTTCTTTCTGTGCATTAGCAGCCATGACTGACCTCTCATAATTAAATTACTAGGAAACACTACAAAAAAAAAAAAAAAAGTTCATTAGCGGCGGCAAGTGGCCGCTATTTAGTTGCCGCAAGTAATTGGCCACTGATGCTAAATAGCGGCAACTTTTAGGGTCGCCGCTAATGACCCCTCATTAGCGACAACTTTTTGTCGCCATTAATGACTTTTTTGCCACCGCAAAAATAGTTTAAAATAAGCCATGGGTAGCCGCTAATGAAAGGTCATTAGCGGCGACATGGTGTCGCCGCTAATGATTGTCATTAGCGGCGACCTCATGGGATATCATTAGCGGCAACTTAATGAGATAAGAAAATTAAAAAAAAAAAAAAAAATTAAAAAGATCAATAGCGGCGATAATAATAAGAGAAAATTAAAAAAATATATATATATTAAAAAGATCAATAGCGGCGACTCCAATGATATGAGAATTGAAAAAAAAAAAAAACTTTTATTATATATATAAATTATTAGAAATCAAAATAATGTTCATGGAACACACTGATCCCCCAAATAGGAGTAAATAATATTAGCAAGCGCAAACAATGGTGCTGGCAACCAAATAAATTACAATAAAATAACTAGCTCCAAAAAGAAGTGTAATTAATAACGCTATCAGAGTATAAAAACTCCTTAATCAACAAAACACAATAGCATACCTAAATCTCAATTTGATTGCTCTATAAAGTAAATAATGCTGAAGGTCAAATAAAATGCTATACAATAACAAAATATGCAAATAAGGCATGTTGCTATCAAGAAGAAATTAAGATACTTGTTTCGAGAGCAAAATACATCCCTGATACTCATGAATTATATTATACTATTCATTTTAGGCAGAGGTTTAGTAATTTTTCTCATGATTCATAACAAATGGATAAAGACCAACCAAGTCAGCCACTAGCAATCAAAATTTCCAACAACTCAACCCCAGAAAGCAATAAAAATAAATAAATAAATAAATAAAAGAAAGATAGATTAAAAAAGAACATTATATTTAGGAGCAAAAGAATTGTCCAACATATACGACAAAGATATATGGTTTCTTACTGAAGCTAGGAAACTTTGGCTGCAGCCATAAAGTCCTCCGTTTTTCCTCCTGTACAAGATCCGATATATACTCTGTCAATTTTCACATCTTTGCATTCTCTTGCTAAAGCCCGATTAACAAGAGAATGAGGCTGCAAAGATATATAGACATCATTAATCATACTAAAAGGAAAATCTTTCTGTCAAGAACTAAAACAGAGACAAGCAGTTTCAGAAGATAAAGTATGTGATCCAAATGACATCTAAGGAATTTGTAGTGCTTCAGAAAGTGCTACCAAAACACCCGTAGATGGTAGGTGAATAAAGCAAAAAAAGAAAACAAAGGTTCGCGTTTCATTTCTTATTGACAAACTGTAAGACATCCATAAAAGAATAGAAAGCTATAATGTTAAGTAAATTTTACTGAATTTGTACACTAAAAATGATTTCATGACAAAACCCTACACTGGCCACTATCTTATGCAATTTCCATATAAATTGAGCATATCTCCAATTCCATGTAGGTTTAAAACTAAATACTCAAATACATAATAGCAGCAACATTAGAACTAGGATTAGACATAGGACTATTAGATAAGAAACTAATCCATAACAATTATGTATTCATTTACTACCTTGCTTGTTCATCGCCATAACTGGTTCATAGGCCAAAGAGGTCTTATCCTGTGCAAAACAAGAGATAAGATTATAAGCAAATGTTAGACATTATAAAAGTAGAATACATGAAGGAAAAACACTTTCTGTTTTGAAAAAAGCACATAATTTGAAGCAATAAGTGTTTTCACCCCATTAAGACAGATGGTTACCCAGGCTTCCAGTCCATAAAATACATAAAAGGCCTAATAGGAAAACTTTGGGATAACCTGGGAATTTCACTTTCAGAAAATACCGACAACTCTGATACTTAAACAGAGAGAGATTTCTTTTCTTCTTTTAAACAGAGAGGGATTTCTTTTTTCTTAAAAGATTCATTACAGAAATCAAAAAAGATGCTTGATGCTTCAATCAAAAAGTATTCTGAAATAAACTAGGTTTTGTACAATAATCCATCAAATCCTTGACGTGGAAGTATATAACAAATTAACTTCAAAATGCACAGAAACTAGGCACAAGACTGGAACCTATACATCGTCTGTTTAGTTGCCAAGAAAATGTGGGAAAGAAGAGAAATCATAAAATAAAAACTTCATCAGAACAACCACCATCTTAACAGTCAAATTTTGCTCCATCTTTCAGCAACCAAATTGAGTTCTGATAAATGTAAATTCTTGAGAATTTCATTAATCTATTATATGTGAAGACAAAGCTATTTGAATTTTCTTAGCTGAGCAAAGAAAATAATTAAAATCCTAGAAGGAAAAAAAATTAAGTTTTATTGCCTTCTAGTTCCTCTCATTTTCAGCATCCGAACAACAGTGAAATCCAAAGATGAAATACTCAGAACTAAACAGCCATTGGATTAAAAACTTAATATATATATACCAACATATATACACATTATACAATATCACTAAAAATCAAAATTTCATTTTCTCAGCAATCAAACAGATCGTAGAACCCAAAAATTCACACTATTACAAGACAGTCATTAGAGTTCGAAATTTCTTAGCAACCAAAAAGCCGTCGGATCCAGTCTTTTCGTTTGTCCTCCGATTTCTTAGAAACCAAACATACACAAGACGCAAACTTTTTCACACTCTTACCTCTCTATCTTTACGAATTCCACTCACAAATACAATATCACTAAAAATCAAAATTTCATTTTCTCAGCAACCAAAAAGACAGTAGAACCCAAAAATTCACACTATTACCAAACAGTCATTAGAGTTCGAAATTTCTTAGCAACAAAAAGCCACTGGATCCAGCCTTTTCGTTTTTCCTCCGATTTCTTAGAAACCAAACAAACACAAGACGCAAACTTTTTCACACTCTTACCTCTCTATCTTTACAAACTCCACTCACAAAGCAAGAACACTACGAACTCCACTCACAAAGCAAGAACACTCGAAAACCAGAGCTCCAAACGCAGCGTTTTCCATTATATCCAGTTTGATCAATCAATTGATCTTATCATGATCAATCTAACTAATTCCCTAGGATCAATCGGATGTTTGATCGATCAATTGATTCTATTACGATCAATCGAATAATTCACTAGGATCGATTGGATTTTCGATCAGATGTTTGATCTTATCACGATCAATCGAACTAATTCACTAGGATCGATTGGATGTTTGATCGATCGGATTTTCAATCGATTAGTTCGATTGATCATTTGATCCTATCACGATAAATCGAACTAATTCACTAGGATCGATCGGATGTTCGATCGAACATTTGATCGTATCACGATCAATCGAACTAATTCATTGGGATCAATCGAATGTTTGATCGATCATTTGATCCTATCATGATCAATCAAACTAATTCATTAGGATCAATCGAATGTTTGATCGATCATTTGATCCTATCACGATCAATCAAATTAATTCAGTAGGATCCATCGGATATTCGATCGATTATTTGATCCTATCACGATCAATCGAATTAATTCAGTAGGATTCATCGGATGTTCGATCGATCATTTGATCCTATTTCGATCAATCGAATTAATTCAGTAGGATCCATCGGATGTTCGATCGATCATTTGATCCTATTTCGATCAATCGAATTAATTCAGTAGGATCCATCGGATGTTCGATCGATCATTTGATCCTATCACGATCAATCCAATTAATTCAGTAGGATCCATCGGATGTTCGATCGATCATTTGATCCTATCACGATCAATCGAATTAATTCAGTAGGATCCATCGGATGTTTGATCGATCATTTGATCCTATCACGATTAATCGAATTAATTTAGTAGGATCATCGGATGTTCGATCGATCATTTGATCCTATTTTGATCCATCGAACTAATTCACTAGGACCGATCGGATGTTTGATCTATCATGATTAATCGAACTAATTCATTAGGATCGATCGTATGTTTGATTGAACATTTGATCCTATCATGATCAATTGAACTAATTCACTAGGATCGATCGGATGTTTGATCGATCATTTGATCCTATCACGATAAATTAAACTAATTCACTAGGATCGATCGGATGTTCGATCGAACATTTGATCGTATCACGATCAATCGAACTAATTCATTGGGATCGATCGGTTGTTTGATCGATCATTTGATCCTATCACAATCAATCGAACTAATTCATTAGGATTGATCTCAATCGAACTAATTCATTAGGATCGATCGAATGTTTGATCGATCATTTGATCCTATCACGATCAATCAAATTAATTAAGTCCATTGAATGTTTGATCGATCATTTGATCCTATCACGATCAATCAAATTAATTCAGTAGGATCCATCGGGTGTTTGATCGATCATTTGATCATAATCAATCGAATTAATTCAGTAGGATCCATCGGATGTTCGATCGATCATTTGATCCTATCTCGATCCATCGAACTAATTCACCAAGATCGATCGGATGTTTGATCTATCATGATCAATCAAACTAATTCATTAGGATCGGTCGTATGTTTGATTGAATATTTGATCCTATCATAATCAATCGAACTAATTCACTAGGATCGATCGGATTTTTGATCGAACATTTGATCATATCACGATCAATCAAACATTTAAATAAGAACAAGAAATAGAAAAATTCAATAATATTATAAAAAAAAATTAATTTTTCTAAGCATTTTAATTTAATAGGAAAATTTGTTTTCTTTAAAAGAAAAAAATAAATATTTATTTTTTATATAAAATAATAATAGAAAATAGAAAAATAGAAAAAATTCACCAATAATTAATATAAAAGAAATAATGACATATTATTGAAGGTGAATTTTTGGGAAATAAATTTTTTGTATTATATATGTAGGGTCAATAGCATCGCCCCAATATTTATTTATTTTTTTAATTTTTGGTTTTTTTTTTTCAAGGGTCAATAGCGACGACCTTAAAGTTGCCGCTATTGACCAATCATCAGCGGCGACCCCTAAGAGTCGTCGCTATCCACCCTTATTAGCGGCAACTTTAGCATCGCCGCTAATGAATTTTTAATTATTTTTTCTCATGTCTAAGGTCGCCGCTAATGACCACTCATCAACAGCGACTCTCAATAGTCGCCGCTAATAAGTTTTTACTTATTCGTTCCATTTCAATAGAGGCGACACTAATGTCGCCGCTGTTGATCCTCATTAGCGGCGACTTTAGAGTCGCCGCTAATGAATTTTTAATTTTTTTTTTTCATGTCAATAGCGCCGCTAATGACCACTCATCAACGGCGACTCTTAATAGTCGCCGCTATTGGCACTCATTAGCGGTGACTATATGGTCGCTGCTAATATGCTTTTACTTATTCTTTCCATTTCAATAGAGGCGACACTAATGTCGCCGCTGTTGATCTTCATTAGGGTTGCCGCTAATGAGCTTTTTAATTATTTTATCTTATGTCAAGAGGGTCGCCACTATTGACCACTCATTAGCGGCGACCCTAAATAGTCGCCGCTGTTGACACTAATTAGCGGGCGACTCTGGTCGCCGCTATTGAGGTTTAATAGCGGCGACTATTGTTGCCGCTTATTATTGTTGCTGCTATATATATATATATATATATATATATATATATATATATATATATATATATATATATATATATCTTGTTTTAAGTGGCCACTATTTTAGTCGCCGCTAATGACCCATTATTAGCAGCGACTTTGGGGTCGCCGCTATTTGTTTGGTCGCTAAAGACCATATTGCTTGTAGTGAAAACGGATGGTCCACAATTGTGACTATTTGGGTGCGTCTTATAAATATATAGAGAGAGAGACCTTCAACGCCAAAATCACGGAATATACACCCGGCCCCCACCTTCTTTTTTATTTTATTTATTTTTTTCGTTTCTTCAGAATTTTTGTTTTTTTATTTTTATTTTTTTCTAAATCTTATCTTTTTTTTAAAAAAAAAAAAATTCTTTTGCAATTTTTTTTTTAATTTTTCGAAATTGTTTTATCATATACAAAATATTTTTATTATTTTGTGATTTTTGGCGCTGAAGGTCTCTCTGTATATTTATAAGACGCGCCCAAATAGTCACAATTGTGGACCATCCACTTCCTAGTAATTTAATTATGAGAGGTCAGTCACGGCCGCTAGCTAAGCTAGGTTCATGCGAGCACTACAAAAAAACCATTTTTTAATGACAGGAGTTTTCTGACGTGTTCTAGTGTCCGACACGCCGAAAAATTTTTCGACGGTCGCTTTCGACGCGTGTCGAGTGTCGTAAACGTAGGTGTCGTGAAAAAATTTTTCGACGTGTGAGTAGGCAACACGCCGAATTTTCTCGACGTGTTACACACTCACACGCCGAAAATTTTCGACGTGGCATTTCGCCACGTCGTAGAAATTTTCGACGTGAGAATTACCACGTCAGAAAATTTTCTGACGTGGTAATTCTGACACGTCAGAAAATTAAAAAATTAATTTAAAAAAAAAAAAATTTTGAAATTTTGTTTTTGAATTAAAAATTTATTAATTTAAATTATTATTATTTTTTTGAGAATTCCTGCCGTGCAGGTAATGCACACCATAAACACATACATGTGTTTATGGTGTGCAGAGATGGATCACCATCTCTGCACCCCATGGTGCAGAGATGGTGCACTTCATAATCTTCCTTGAGCTTCTTCTTCGATCATCGATCTTCTTCTTCTTCTCTACTCTTTTTTTTTTTCTTTTTCTTCTCTTCTTCTTCTCTTCGATCTCCCTTTCTTTTTCTTCTGCACCTTCTTTTCTTCTTCTTTTTTCCCTTTCTTTTTCTTCTTCTCTTCTCCTTTTTTTGGTTCTCCTTCTTCTGCCTAATTTCTTGCATCTGCCGTGGAGAGAAGGGAGAGGAGACAGACAGACTGTGGGAAAAATAAGTGAGGAGGAAAGAATAAAAAGAGAAAAAAAGTGGAGGGAAAATAAGGAGGGGAAAATTTCAAAATTTCGGTCTTTTAGAAATTTTTCTTTTCTGACGTGCAATATTTAGCACGCCGTAAATTCTGACGCGTCGAAATTTTCTCGACGCCCAAATTCACACGTCAGAAATTTTCCCATATATATATATTAGTTTTTTTTTTTAAAGTAGTTTTCTGACGTGCCATGTGTCACACGTCAAAAATTTTCGACGTGTGACACGTGGCACGCCGTAAAACTAATATATATATATATATATATAGCATTCGACGTGGTGGTTTGCCACGTCAGAAAATTCCGACGTGGCAAATTTTGCAACGCCGTAAATTATATTATTTTTAAATTTTTCAAATTTGTAATATTTTTCTGACGTTCCAACATCTAAAACGTCAGAATTTTCTGACGTGTCACTATTTACACGTCAGAAAAAAAATTTCTGACGTTTTAAAATTTGCACGTCAGAAATTTTCTGACGTGGCAACAAAGTAGGTACTGTAGCCACGTCAGAAAATGTCCTTTTTTTTGTAGTGGAGGAAAGAACACACTAGTCCACACGAATTAACACAACATGGTCTAATTAGGTCTTGTTGGGTGTTGGCAAGTTCCATACAATTTCTTGGCAGCTTTTAGTAAAAGGACGATAAAAGGCGGGGGCTTGGGCTTTGCTGCTTCACACGCCCATTCGTCATCATAGAAAGAAAGAGAGAAAGATGGTGGTGCAACTGCAAATGGTATTTCAAATCCTTTCGATGTTGTGTTTAATTGATGCCATATTTGCACAAGCAACGGGTTTAGCAAGTAATAGTAGTTCGTGTCAAAGAACATGTGGGAATGTTAGCGATATCCCATACCCTTTTGGAATAGGAGCTGGTTGCTATGTTGATGAGTGGTTTGAAATAGTTTGCAATTATAATAACTCTTCGGGTTCTCCCTAGCCTTTTCTGAGGAGCCTCGGCCTCGAGGTGTTCAGCATTTCATTTGGAGTAGACGCTTTTAATTCACGAAGCAGTAAAGTTCGCGTCAATTATCCGATGTTTCGTGTGCTAATGGTGTACGGAGCAAATTAAATGTGGAGTTAGCAAATAGCCCTTTCATGTCCGAGAACAGAATCATCGCCATCGGTTGCGACAACTTTGCCTCAATGGTGCCCGTATTTCATGATCCAAATGCAACTCATAATGGTTCATTAATTAATGGTTCAGTTATTGGTGGGTGCATGTCAATTTGTGACGGTCGCAGTAAAGTGGTAAATGCAAGTAGTTGCAACGGCTATTAACTGCTGTCAAACCACAATACCTTCATATCTCGATCTCGCTGCCTTCAATACAAGTATGAGGCCAGTAAATGACGACAACAAGGGAATCAAGGGATGCAAATCTGCATTCTTAGTAGAAGACAAGTGGTTCCAGAAACGTGGTTCAATTCATATGAACTCCATTATGTCGTATGTTCCTGTGGTGTTGGAATGGGGGATTCCTGATGCATCAGTCAACTCACTTCCAATATCCATTAATAATGGCTCCACCTCCACCGCAAACTATATTTGTAATATTAGTACTGGTAGTCCTGCTTTTATACTGACCTGGACATGTTTTTGCAAACAGGGCTTTGAAGGAAATCCCTATCTTCCTGGAGGATGCACTACAAAAAAATTGATGTTTTTTGACGTAGCAAACAGTAACTCATATTTGCCATGTCGAAAAGTTTTGACGTGTCTGCTAAAAAAATATTGTTGACGTGCTGCATTTTGACACGTCAAAAGTTTTTGACGTGCCTTTATTTGTGTTAATTAAATTGCTAGCTTGTAAGTATAACCTGTGTAGTGTTGAATTCCACGTGTGAAAAAAAAAAAACAATTTTGATAAATTTGATGATATAATAAAATTTCATTTTGGTAGATCATTCTGAAATTAATTTAGTTAGGCGAAGGGAATCTTTGTATTTAATCTTTTTTTTCATCCTATTTTATGTTTTATCAAGTATCTTAAAGGACCTCGTTTTTGTTTTTTTTTTTTTCAGATAAGTACAAAATTTATTGAAAAGAACTATATATATTAACCTATTACCCTTGGCGGATGGTCCCTAGCCTTTTAAAAACAAGACCTTGCTTTTTTTTCAAACCACTTGCTATCCCCTATGCTAGATGGAATATAATTTTCTCAATTTTAAATATAATTTATTTAAAGTTGGTGCATCTAACTGTATATATAAAGTCAATGTTAACACATCTTTTAAAAATTCAAATAATGTGAAATCATGTAAATTGTTAGATATAACAACTTTAAATCCTGATAATGAAATAGAGAGGATCATTGTCTGTGCTAAATAGCTACACGTGTAGGCACATAATGTCTTATTTTTATTAATTTAAACGTTTGGAATAGTCCATGATATTGTCAAACTTTGCTTATTGAGAAGGAATTTGAAATCACAAAATGTTATAATATTAATTTAAAGGGGAAACTTTACTTTGGCCCCCTAAACTTTCATCCGATTTTACAAACTTCCCATGAATTTCCAAATCTCTCACTTTGGACTCCTGAACTTTGAATTGCTCTCAATTATGACCCTTCCGTCAATTTTAGCCGTTAAAATTACAAAAAGAAGACCAAAATATACCTGATTTTCGTTTTTTTTTTTTAAATAAAAAAATGTTTTAGAAGTTAGAATTGTATACAAAAGTCAGGGGTATAAATGTCATGTAATGTTTAAAATCTGACGGAGGAGTCCACATTGAGAGAAATTCAAAGTTCATGGGTTCAAAGTAAGAGATTTGGAAGTTTAGGGGGGTTTGTAAAATCGGGTGGAAGTTCAGGGGGCCAAAGTGAAATTTCCCCTAATTTAAATGACTAAATTTTATTTTCTTAATTTTATTTTTTAAAATAATTGGTGATTTAATAATAACTATGAATTTTTTTCTTTTGATTTATTAGATAATAACCTTGTTTATCTTCTTACATGTCAGATATTAACGAATGCGAGAGCCCAAAGTCACCTTGTTTCAACGGATCCGAGAGTGTATACTGTGAAAATACTTATGGGTCCTTCTCTTGTTACAGTCGGGTAGTTGACACCACCAAGCCTTCGGTTAGGGTGGCCATAATTGTGATAGGTGCGTGTGTTTATTTGGGTAGGAGTGTTTAGCTTCCCGTCTTATTTTTCTTTTGAAAATGTGAGCCAAAAACTACCACCCACACAAGAAGTCTCATATTTTGTCCCACATTGTTTTGATTGATTTTCTTTCGCCTTGCTTGTTTTAATTGGCTCCACTTGTTTTAGATATACATTCTTTTAGTGTTAGAGAGAGAATTAAGTACCAAGGGAGTCAAACAAGAGTGCACTAATGTATATACTAGAACACCACTTTTAACTCAAAAGCTTAATCTAATGGGTTTTGGTCCACTTAAATATATTAAGTACTATTTTTCTTTATACCTTCTCAATATAAAACACAAACCTCACAAGTACATGCATAACATTTATGATCAGTCATATTATATTTTGGAGAAACCTTTTAAAACACTTGTTTTTGAGAAAACATTTAGAGCACATCTCTCAAACAAATTTAAAGGGATCAAAATGGGCTCCCCATGGATACATTTTCTAAAACTTATGGCACTCAATTATACTCCTACCCCAAAGTGCTCATATCCCAACCTTTTAATTCAACGTTCTCAATCAAGACTATTGCTATAACCTTTTACTACAATGAGTAATCTTTTCCTATTACAATGCATTAAGCAGGTATTAGCAGCAACCTTGGGCTATTGGTTCTACTTGTCGGTGGATGGTGGTCCTATAAAGTTCTAAAGAAAAGGAATATGATTAAACAGAAGAACAAGTTCTTCAAACGAAATGGTGGTTTATTGTTACAACAACAATTATCTTCACATGAAGACAATGTCGAACACCAAATTGTTTAATTCGAAAGATTTGGAGAAGGCCACTGACCGTTTTAATGTGAATAGAATACTTGGCCAGGGAGGACAATGCACTGTTTACAAAGGCATGTTAGTAGATGGAAGAATCGTTGCAATGAAAAAGTCCAAGGTAATTGATTAAGGAAAACTCGGAGAATTTATTAATGAAGTTGTCATTCTTTCACAAATTAACCACAGAAATGTGGTTAAGCTAATTGGTTGTTGTTTGGAGACAGAAGTTCCTCTGCTAGTCTATGAGTATGTTCCTAACGGAACTCTTTTCCAATATATTAATGGCCAAGTTGAAGAGTTTCCACTAACATGGGATATGCGCTTACGAATTGCAATAGAAATTGCAGGAGCTATCTTCTACTTACATTCAGCAGCTTTCACCCCCATTTACACTACAAAAAAATGATTTTTTATTGACATAGGTTTCATCGACGTGTCAGTCAGTTCGACACGCCAAGAAACCTCCCGACGGGCAATCCCGACGTGTTTCACCGTGAAGAATGTGGGTGTCGAATTGACAATTTCGACGTGCAAATTTGACACGTCGAAATTCTCGACGTGCCAACTATGGCACGTCAGAATTTCGACGTGCTAAATCCAACACGCCGTGAAAATTTTCCGACGTGTCACCGACACGCCAGGGAATTTCTCGACGTGTCAAATTTGACACGCCAAGAAATTTTTAATTAAAAAATCCCGAAAAAATTAAAAAGAAAAATTAATTTTTAATAATTTAATTTCTGACGTACAAAATGGACACGTCAGGAAATTAAAAAATTAAATATAAAATTAATTTTTTTTTTTTTTTTTGGATTTTTTTTTCCAATTAAAAATTTTATTAATTTAAATTATTTTTTATTTTGTAATTTATCATAGAAATGGTGCAGAGAAAATTTCTCTGCACCACTTGAGAAATTAATTTCTCTGCAGTGTGGGCTTTCTTCTTTTCTCAATTTTTTCTCTCTCTCTTCTTTTCTCCGGCCAGGTCTCACTTTTCTCCATCTTCTCTTCTTCTTCTACTTCTCTTCTCTCCTCTTTTTTTTTTTTTTTTCTTCTGCTTCTCTCCTCGATCCCTTTCTTTCTCTGCTTCATTGAACTCTAGATCTTCTCCTTTTTCTTTTTTTCTTCTGCTTGGATCTCTTCTTCTTCTTCTGTGTTTTTTCCATCTGCCGTGGAGAGAGGAGATAGAGAGAGTGTAGGGAAAATGAATGAGGAGGGAAAAATAAAAAGAGGAAAAAAGTTGGAGGGAAAATAAGAAGAGAAAAAAATTTCAAAAAAAAGGGCAGACTTTTTTTATTTTTTTTTTTTCCTGACGCGTCAAAGTGGCGCGTCAGAAAATGGATACCATTTACTGACGTGCCGTGTTTGGCACGTCAGTAAATCCTGACGTGCCAAACATGGCCCGTCAGGAATTATATATATTTATTTTTATATATATATATTTATAATTATACCTACCTATAATTATATAACTAGGTATAATTATACCAATAATTATCTGAAAAAAATATATATATATATATCTGATATATACATATAATTATATATAATTATAATTTTAAATATCTGATCATTATAATTTAAATATAATTTTATATATAATTATATATAAATATATATATTTATACATATATCTTCTGACGTGGGGTGTGCCACGTCAGAAAAATTCTGATGTGCCACATCACCACGTCAGAATATATAATTTAATATATAATTATAATTATAATTATAATTTATATATATATTTATACATATATATTCGACGTGGGGATGTGTTACGTCAGAAAATTTCGACGTGCACATCACCACGTCGTAAATTTACAATATATATATATACCGATATTTTTAAAAATAAAAATAAAAATAAAAATCGACGCGTGCTAAATTAGCACGTCAAGAATTTATAATATTATATATATAAACCAGATAAAAACAAAAAAATAGAAGGCAAATGCGATGGGCCATGCTACTTGTGGCCTTCCAGGCACATCCTGACGTGCCACATAGGCACGTCAGAATATATATATATATATATATATATATATATATATATATATATATATATATATATATATATATATATATATATATATATATATATGAGATAAAAGGAATTCTGACGTGCCATATGTGGCACGTCAGAATTATTGACGTGCGTATATATTTTAAATTTTTATTTTTTATAAATTCATGTTTATTTTATATTATATATGTATAAACATTATATTTACTTACGTGCCACTTTGACACGTCAATAATTTATTGACGTGTCAAAGTAACACGTCAATATTTACTGACGTGTCTAATTTTGACACGTCAGTAAATATTAAATTATTATGTTATTTAAATAAAAACTTTTAAAATAAAATTGAATTCAAATTTACTGACGTGTCAGATAGTGACACGTTAGTAAATCCTGACGTGTTATATTCAACACGTCAGTAAATGTTGATGTGCCACTTTTGGCACGTCAAAAAAAAATTTGTTGACGTGCCAGTTTTGGCACGTCAACATTTATTGACGTGTCAAAAAAATGGAATTGTTTGACACGTCACAAATTGCCTTTTTTTTTTGTAGTGTTACCATCTAGACATTAAGTCTACAAACATACTCTTAAGTGATAAATACAGAGCTAAAGTGGCCGACTTTGGGACTTCCAGAACCATTGATGTTGATCAAACTCACTTAACCACACTAGTGCATGGCACTTATGGATACTTGGACCCTGAGTATTTCCAGTCAAGTCAGTTTATAGAAAAGAGTGATGTTTATAGTTTCGGTGTTGTCCTTGCTGAGCTATTAACTGGCGAAAAAGCAATCTCATCAACAAGGACACAAGAGTCTAAAAGTTTAGCCACATATTTCATTCAATCTATGGATGAGAACAACTTGTTTGATATTATTCATAGTCGAGTTTTGAAGGAAGATAAAAAAGAAGAGATCATTGCGATTGCGAACCTTGTGAAAAGGTGTTTGAACTTAAACGGGAAGAAAAGACCTACAATGAAAGAAGTCGCAAAGGAGTTGGAGGCGGTTCAAACGTTGCAAAAAGCTCCTAACCTTTAGCAAAACTATGAAGAGCTTGAATATGTCCAAGCAGAAATGAACAAGCTAGGGGATAATTTTCCCCCATCAAGAATGTCAACCTCATCACTAGATGCCCAACCATTATTAGCTTCTCAATCACTATGAATCATTGTTTGTTTATTGTCATGTTGTATGCTACATAATTTGTTTGTTTTTTGTTTTGTTTTCTTTTTGGTTTTTCATTTTTTTTTTTTTGGTATTCTGCAAGTAATTTCAATAATCTTTCAAAAACATAGATTAACAATAAATATCCTATTGTCTTATGAAAGTATATAAGATAGTAAAAAGATCCATGTTGGTTTTATAAGGATCCATTTTTGTTGTCTAGATCAAATCAGACCTCAAGCTACTTAATTTACTAAGAGTATGTTTAGGGCTGTATTTGAGAAATATAACTTTTAAGTCAAAAAGTATTTTTTGGTAAAAGCTTCATTTTTAAGCTTTTAACAAAAATGCATTTTTGCCATTTTTAAAGTAGGAGAATGTTTGAGATTGTGTTTGAGCAATAGAGGTTTTAAGTCAAAAGACGTTTTTTGGCAAAAGCTAAATGAAGCTTTTGCCAAAAGTGTGTTTTGGCCATTTTTAAGTTTTTACCTTTAAAAGTGCTCTCAATTTTTGTTTTACCAAAATGATATTTTTTTCTTCAAACAGACTTTTTGAGTGTTAAACACACTTTTAAGCTCCTCAAACGTACACTCAAACAAGATATAAAAAAGTCAAAAAAACACTTTTAAAATGTTTTTACCAAAATAATCTGGCATTTGTTTGGCACGATGTTTTAGGTACTAAAAGTACTTTTTAAGCTCTTTAATGCAATCTCAAATATGCTCTAAGTATTTGGTTATATGAGTAGCTCTCTTTCCTGCCTCAGAATTTCCGCTACAGTTGGAAAATTAATGTCAACAAAAAATCAATTCCTCTTTATCTCATTACAAGCCAGCATTCTGGTTGATACATGGCCTTATGAAAGAACTCAACACGGAAATCGCTTGTCTCCGTCTAGCAGGTGTTCATGTTATCCCAGGGAGTTCGCCAGTAATTGCCTAGGAGTTCTTGATCAAACAATACGATTCAATGTTCGCATTAAGGCCTCTTACAACGGCGACTGAGTATTCCAGTCGTGGATTCAAAACGATATAGCTCTTGTACCATGGACAGATCCCTTGAAGAAGATGAGAAAGGTAGCAGCTTCCAATATAATTAACTTCACAACACTTCACTAGCTACTCAATAAGACGATAGCTCTTGTTCCATGGACAGATCATTGATGAGAGAGTAGAGAAGTGGAGAGATGGAAAAGAAAACTAAAAAATATTTAACAAACATGACCACATTTCCTTGTATGAATGTTAATGCGAGTTAGAATAGTAATTTGTATGATTATATTTTTTTATTATTTTTATTACTTTAAGTTTTAGAATAACTAGTGATTTGTTGGACTGCACTTATCAAGTGGGAGTTTGAATTGTGATAATAAGTGTTATAATATTAATTTAAGAGAAAAATACAAAATTTCACCCATTTGCAATTAGCTCATTAGGTATAAAAATTAGCTAGAAACTTCACGTGGTAAGAAAAAAAACATAAATAGGTCCATGCATTCAACTTTTGTTCTAAATTCTTACAAAAATTGCCAGAGTGCGACAAAGTAATGCTTGAACTAGGAGGATTTTTGTTCTCTTTGTATCCTTCCAAATGTTATGTGACTTTTAAAATCACCAATAGATTAAAATGTAATAATAATCATCTTAAATTTAATGATAATTTTTAAAGTCACATCACATTGAAAATGACACAATTAATGTATACGTCCACCTTCTAACTTTTCTCGAGTACTACGTATACGTCCTTAGCATAATGTTTATTTACTTTTGTTCTGTTCCTTTTGTTTATGTCCAAAATTCGTAGTGTCTTTTGGGAAAACAACGGGGGAGTAGTAGATTTGGTGGTTGGAGAGTGGGGACCTTAACGAATCAACAACCCAAGATTGACTTTTCGACCTTGATCAACCGTCCCCTAATAGAAGAAATTGAAAAATAAATTAGTCACCAGTAGCATGAGTAATTAGGTCTTCTAGTTTGGTTTCTAAAATGTTTACCAGTAGCATGTTAGGAGAACGAATTGTACCCTTGTTGTGAACTGGAACTTCCACTACTACTGATGATTATGAATTCATTAAGTCCTAGTTCTCCGATTTCAACCAAAAAGAAAAAAAGTCATATTTCAGCAATATGGCCGTATGCTGAACTAGGAATTTATAAAAGAGTAACATTGGCTATGTCATATCCCCAATGGGAAGCTCAATCAGTTGGAGACCATATCTCATGAAGCGGAGGTCACTAGTTCGAATCTCTCATCCCCTCTTGTGTGGACATGTCAAAATAATAATAATAATAATAATAACAATAATAATTGACTATGTCCTAGTTCGGGGATTAGGATCCCTTAAAATTTCTTTCACATTTGAGATTCTCTTATTATTTTCTCTCTCTAGTTCATTGAGGCATTAAAGTTTCATTAACTTTAGTATTTATTTTGTGTGACAGTTGGCACGTTGTGGATTGTTAGATGTAAAGCATGGCTAGAATTTAATAATAAGAGAATCTCAAATTTGAAAGAAATTTGATTGGATCTTGATCCCTAGTTCAGCATGTGTTATGAACCTTGTAGCAATGGATTTTTGTAAATCTATATATTTACCATATATATGTTACAAGTTCATACTATATGCTTTTTCTTCAAACAGGCTTTTTGAATGTTAAAAACATTTTTAGACCTTTCAAACACAATTCCCAACAAACCCTTAGTCAATATGCTAAACTTAGGACTTCAGAAAGCTTGCTTATAGCATCAAAAGAGTGCATTTATCAATATAGTACCAATCAATCATGAAACGTAATTAGTCAAAATGAAAAACTGAAGAAAATATATTTTTCTTTTATTTTGTTTTCTCCTTAATGTTCTCAATAATCTACTTCTTTTATAGTATGATTCATGAAACTTTAACCTATTAACCTGGGCGGATGGTCCCTTTTAAAAACAAGACCTTGCTTTTTCCAACCACTTACTATCCTTATGCTAAATGGAATGAGATTCTCTCAATTTCATATAAAATTAATTTAAAATTTGTGTATTTAACTGTATATATGAAATCAATGTTAAGACATCTTTTATAATTCAAATAATGTGAAATTATGTGTAAATTATTCGATGCACTAACTTTACATCCTTATAAAGAAATTGAGAGGATCATTGTTCGTGCTAAATAGCTACACATGCAGGCACAAGTTGTATGATTAAATTTCACATTTTTATCAATTTAAACTTTTGAAATAATCAATGATATTGCCCGACTTTGCTTATTGAGTCGGAATTTGTTACCCACAAAAAAAATATATATAATATTAATTTAGAAATTAAATGTCTTATTTTCTAATTTTTTTTAATAAATAATTGGGGATTAAATGTCTTATGTTTATATTATTTGGATAGGAGTGTTTAGCTTCCTGTTTTATTTTTCTTTTGCAAAAACTACCACCCATGCACACAAGAAATCTCATATTTTGTCCCACATTGTTTTGATTGATTTTCTTTCACCTTGCTTGTTTTAAGGAAGAATGTTTATCCAATTGTTTTGGATACACATTCTTTTAGGATAATTAATATTATATTTTGGAGAAAAGTTTTTAATACACATGTTTTGAGAAAACATTTAGAGCATATCTCTCGAACAAATTTAAAGGGATCAAAATGGGCTCTCCATGGTTACATTTTCTAAAACTTATGGCACTCAATTATATTCCTATCGTTTCAAGTGTTCATATCACAATCTTTGAATTCGACGTTCTCAATCAAGACTATTGCTATAACCTTTTAGTACAACGACTAATCTTTTCTATTACTTTGTGTTAAGCAGGTATTAGCAGTGGCCTTGGGCTATTAATTCTACTTGTTGGTGGATGGTGGTCCTACAAAGTGGTAAAGAAAAAGAGGAATATTAAACAGAAGAACAAGTTCTTCAAATGAAATGGTGGTTTACTGTTAAAACAACAATTATCTTCATATGAAGCCAATGTTGAGCACACCAAATTGTTTAACTCAAAAGATTTAGAGAAGACTACTAACCGTTTTAATGCAAATAGAATACTTGGTCGGGAAGGGCAAGACACTATTTACAAAGGCATGTTACCAGATGGAAGAATAGTTGCTGTGAAAAAGTCCAAGGTAATTGATGAAGGAAAACTCGGAGAATTTATTAATGAAGTTGTCATTCTTTCACGAATTAACCACAGGAATATGGTTAAGCTAATTGGATGTTGTTTGGAAACAGAAGTTCCTCTGCTAGTTTATGAATACGTTCCTAACAGAACTCTTTTCCAAGTCAAACCTCAAGCTGCTTTACTTATAAGTATCTGGTCCTATGAGAATTAATGGCATTAAACTTGTTAAAAACAACAAAGCAAGAAAAGAGCATGATTCTATGTTCAACCAGTTTGGGTCTGAAAATTAATAAGGACCATGATGTAATAGGCATCTTAATTTTAGACTATGAAAAGGTGGGCGGTTATTAACCACCTGCTAACCAATAATCGCACTAACCGCTAACCGCCTAAGCGGTTACGGTTAGCAGTTTTAGGTTTTTAACCGCCTTATATATATAAATAAATAAAAATATATAAAAATTTTGTGTTTAAAATTTTAAATATATAAAAAAGTTTATAAAAATCTAGAAAGTTTATTAGTTTGATATTATCCCATTACCATAGAAATACCATCGTTTTAAATGGTTTTTTTAAATTTTTTCCTTCAAAAAGCGGTTAGCGGTTATTAGAGTTATTAACCAGCTAGGCGGTTAATGCGGTTTCGATTAACAGTACTTTTAGTCAATAACCACTAATTGTAACCGTTTTTTCACCCCTAAGATTATCAACTTTATGTTATAAGTAAGTTTCAAGCCGAATTAAAGAACAGATATAGACCTAAAATGCAAGAAAGTCTCTTTGGCATGCTTTGGGACTTGTTCAATGTCGTTCTCATTCGTTTGTTTCTAGAACTGAAAGTGAAAATAGTATATTATTTTTACAGGAGCATAAACGTAAATTAGCAGAATATTGGTACCCTTTTTTTTTTCTTGGCAATTACTAGCTATAGGGTTGTATATAAACTGGTATCAGCGATTCAGCATCACCAACCAGTACACATGTAGTGTCTCATGAAACTGTTCGTTCCAAAACCACTCCAAATATTCCACTGGTTATTTCATCATCTCTCAGCATCGAGTTTTGATTTAGAAAGGATACAACTTTCTTTATTTTCTTTGGGTGAAAGAAACAAACTAATAAATAATTGGAAAAATACATTATCTCCAAAATTCCCATTCTGTTAATCGAGAGCATTAAAATAGATGGAATTTGTAGCATGTGTCATCCATAAGCATATTTTAGACTTGAAATGCCTGAATTTTCCTACACTATCATTTGCAGAAGCTCTCTCAAACTATCATTTTATAACACTTGGTTCTCTCATATACTAATGTTTTGTTGCGATTTGGCCCATTCATTAAATGTTGGTATTAAAATGAATAGAAATTAATGACGTACATGTGCATGTTTTAGACTTGAAATACTTAAAATGCTTTGATTCTAGAGAAAAAAAGTTTAGGAAAAAGGAAAGGATACGAGAGGAATTTAGGGGGTGTTCGACCACTTGGCTCCCTTTATTTATTTATTTTATGTTTTATGTTTTAAATTTTTTGAAATTTTCTCCAAAATCGACATTTTTATGTGTTTCAAGTCTAAAATATGGACATGTAAGTTATGTACAACATTTTCGTGTCCATTTTGATGCCAACATCAAATGGGTGGCAAATCAACCACAAAATGAACACTTGCACACTTGAATGAAACTAAAAGGGCTTAACAAAATGCATAATTAATGTTTAAAAGGGTACTTATAATTAGAATTAATGACTTTAGCCCATAAGGATATGGCTTCTTGGGCAAGGCCCAATTGTGTTTAACGAGACAAATCCTTGAGTAAAATTTATATATAGTTCACCACCTCGGTTTTTAAATCCTAAAATTGAAACCTCAAGATTTTTGCTGCATCAAATTAAAATAATAATTTTATATTTGATTAAAAAAAATTATAGTTCACCAACTCGGTTTGCTGGAGTGTGTCGGCCGGTCACCCCAACGTTGGAGGTTGCTCCTCCCCTCCCATGCCACCTTTTGGGCATATGATGGTGGCTTAACCAACCCGGTGCTCTCTTTCTATTTTTTTTAGATTTTAATTTTTCAAAACTTAATTGTTATTTTAATTTGATTTGGCAAAAATTGGTGACGTCTCTTAACATGCATCACTTAATTGAACGAAAAACACTCGAATGACCTAATTGAAAACCACAAAAATCTATAGGTGTTCATGTTAATTATCCCCATGACTTCGCCAGAAATTGCCTAGGAGTAGTTCTTGAAACAATATGATTCAATGTTCGCATCAAGGCCTCTTACAATGGCGACCAAGTATTTTAGTCGTGGATTCAAGATTATAGCTCTTGTACCATGGTCAAATCAATGGAAGAAGTTGAGAAAGGTGGTGGCTTCCAACATAATCAACTCCAAAACACTTTACTGGCTACTTAATATGAGGACGGAAGAAGCCGACAATCTTGTTCAGCTCGTTTGTAACTAGTCTGAGAAAAGCACCTCTGTTGTTGACTTGAGGCTTGTGATACATCAATATTGTGGAAATGTAATGAGGAAGTTGATATTCAACAAATGATACTTTGGAAAAGGAAGCAAGGATGGAGGGCCTGGAGTTAAGGAAGTGGAATATGTTGAATCACTTTGGAGCATACTCACTCATATTTATGTATTTGCTTTGTCGGATTACATCCCATGCTTAAGAGCGCTAGACTTAGATGGTCATGAGAAGATGGTGAGTGAGGCTATGAGAATTGTTGGCAGCTATGAAGAACCGATCATCAATGAGAGAGTAGAGCAATGGAGAGATGGGAAGAAGAAGGAGGCTGAGGACTTGCTCGATGCCTTCATTTTGGCAAACAATCTGTTAGTTCTTGTATTGGATAATTCGGTGATCAAAACGAAACTTCCAAAGCTCCAAGATCCATTCACAAGACAAGGGTATCTGGACACGAAGATAGAGCTGTCCTGTGACAATTTCTAGCAACTCAGTTTTCTCCAACGCAGTGGTTGTTCGGACATGGAGTAAGGCTGTTCGGACATGGTGCTAGGCTATCCGAACATGCTTTCTAGCAAGTGTATATTTGCTCCTTCGCAATGCCTTGTTCGGACATGCACTTACCATGTCCGGACACCCCATAGGTTTTATGTCCAAAACGTGTTTTTAAGTGGGCCCAGGTCTAGGGTTTTGTATGTGATATAAATACAACTTTATAGAAGAGAAAAACACAAATTTTCTACCTTAGAGTTCGTCGAGGCTGAGCTAAGAGCGATCATATGTTGTGAGTTATAAATTGTTACTCTTAGATTATTTATGTTAGTTTGATTTTGTGTGCTTCATTGAGAAGTCTATCGGAAGGATCTGGTAAAGAAGAATTATGTTGAAGAAGATTGTGAGCAAGCGAGATGAGTTGTAGGCTTGTCGATCTTACAGAGCCAAGGTCTTGCAAAGGGCTGTAAGTGTTCCTAGTGTATGTAATCTCTGGATAATCTTTTAATAGCGATCATATGTTGTGAGTTATAAATCGTTACTCTTAGAGTATTTATGTTAGTTTGATTTTGTGTGCTTTATTGAGAAGTCTATCGGAAGGATCCAGAAAAGAAGAATTATGTTGAAGAAGATTGTGAGCAATGAGACAAGTTGTAGGCTTGTCGATCTTACAGAGTCAAGGTCTTGCAAAGGGTTGTAAGTGTTCCTAGTGTCTGTAATCTCTGGATAATCTTTTAATAGTGACTTCCTAGGTTTGGCTGTCATAGAGAGGTTTTACTTTTAGATCATTTTCTAAAAGGTTTTCTGTTCGTCACCAAAATATTTGTGTCTGTGTAATTTACTGTTTTACATATTTTGGTGCTTCAATTGTTTATTGCCTCTTATTTGTTAATTCCGCATTAATTGGTAGTTGGAGTCTGCATAGTGTATTTCAAATTCGAACAGGGTACCAACTCTATCAGTAGAAGAGATCAAAGCTCAAATCACGATAAGTTAAAATTAATTATATTTTACCTTATATAATTAGGGTTGTCAATTTGGCCTTGGGTTATTGGTTCTACTTATTGGTGGATGGTGGTCCTACAAAGTGATAAAGAAAATGATGATGATTAAACAGAAGAACATGTTCTTCAAATGAAATGGTGGTCTATTATTGAAACAACAATTATACATCTTCACATGAAGCCAATGTTGAGAACACCAAATTGTTTAATTCAAAAGATTTGGAGAAGGCCACTAACTGTTTTAATGTGAATAAAATACTTGGCCAGGGAAGACAAGACACTATTTACAAAGGCATATTGGTAGATGGAAGAATCATTACGATGAAAAAGTCCAGAGTGATTGATGAAGGAAAACTCGAAGAATTCATTAATGAAGTTGTCATTCTTTCACAAAGTAACCACAGGAATGTGGTTAAGTTAATTGGCTATTGTTTGGAGACTAAAATTCATATTCTAGTTTATGAATACATTCCTAACGGAACGCTTTTTCAAGATGTTAATGGCCAAATTGTTATAGGCTACATCGCATTATTTGGTATCATTTACCCATCGATGTGTAAATATATAAACAACCAATTATTGTATATAGTAAAATTTTCAAAATGAAGGGAGAAGAAAAATATTAGGGCTGGCAATTTTAACACAACTCGATAACCCGACACGAAATTAGCGGGTTTTGGTTTACATTAAACGGGTTTGGGTCATAAATGGGTCTACCCGTTTATGAGTGTCTGGCAGGTCGCGTCACGGGTCGACCTGCAGGTGACCCCCCAAACCCGTTTATTTTATTTTTTATTTTTTAAACTTTTAGCTTAAAGGAAAAAGTGAAAAACGTGTCTGCGCCAGATCCAAAATCCTCTAGAGTCCCAGACCCTCTCGACCCCACTCCTCAATCCTCACCTCACCCAGCCACGGCCCACACCCACGCCACCGCCGCTCCTCCACTGCCGCTCTCTCTCTCTCTCTCGCCGCTCCTCCACTCCTCAGTCCTCACGCAGCCACACCCCACACCACGCCATTGCCGCTCCTCCACTGCCGCTCTCTCTCTTCCGCCGATGTCGCATCAGGTATGTATCTCTCTCTTCAATCTCTTGCTCTCTCAAGCCTCATGCTCTGATTTTGTGGGATTTGCTTGGTGGATGGTTGTTGTTTGTACACTGTTCAATTTGTTCCCTTAACACCCAGAAAGCGGCGTTCCTCTTCAATACACGACGAGAACGTGGTGGCGTTCCTCTTCAAATCCCAATCAAGGGTCTGGGGAGAGAGTTGGGTTAGAGCCTAGAGGCAAGAGCACCATCTCCGAGAATGAAACAGAGAGGTTTGAAAAACAGAGCAGGGAGAGTGAGGAAGCCATAAATTAATAGAGCTCATATTTCTTGGCTTTTGGGCCTTTTTGGGCTTTTTTCTTACCCTCATTTTTTTTTTTTTAGTGTCTTCTTGGGCCTAATTGCTATAAAAAGAGCTCATATTGAAAAATCAAAAATATTTGACCCAAAATTTATATTTACTTGTACTTTAAAAAAATTTCTTTAAATATTAAACCATAACCCGTTAACGTTTTTTTTTTTTTTTTATTAAAAAAAAAAAAATTCAACACAACATATAAAAAAAAGTTCAGAATTCAAACAACTATCACAACATATAATGAAATACATTAATACTTAAATTGTCTTTATAAGTAACACATTAATTGGTCATTGTTTAATCCAATGTCAATTACTTAATTTGATATTATACGAATCATATCATCATTGTACATTAATAATATGATTTACTTGAAGTTTTGAATAAAGTATTTAAATTGTCATTGAATCATATGATTAAGTATTGATATTATACATTTATATTATTCATATGCATATGTAGACTTATATAAACTTATATAGACTTATAAGTTTACAACATACATTGAAATAAGTTTCTAGATATTTAATTATTGTATTAGTATGAATTGGTATACTTATGAGTTATGTCATATTATATATATATAATTTGTTATTATATAATCAAATGATTTAATGATCAATTGATCATGTGATATAATCATATAAATTATAGTGATAATATATTAATACTCAAATTGTGATTTAATTATTTTAAAAAAAAATTATGATTTAATAATGAAGTGATTATATGATATAATCATATAAATTATAGTGATAATATATTAATACTCAAATTGTGATTTAATTATTTTTTAAAAAAATTATGATTTAATGATCAAATGATTATGTTATATGTATAAATATTTTTATAATTATAATTATAAAAATATATTATATAAAAAGGCGGTTAGCGGTTTGCAGTTACGGTTAGTAAATCCAATAACCGCTAACCGCTAACCGCTAACCGTTAGGCGGTTATAGCGGTTAAGCGGTTAGCGATTAATACGGTTAAGAGGTTAGCGGTTATAACGGTTAGTGGTTAGCGGGCGGTTTTTAACCGCCCGCATTGACACCATAATAGAAGAGGAACGTTAGGACATGTTAACAAATTTTTAAATTAGAAAATAAACTTCATTCAGGTTTGTAAGTTCTAAATTTGACCCCAAATTTATCATCTCTTCGTAAAAGATTTATTACCAATTAACTTTTGTGGCTTTCTAGAATACTTGAGCAGCCATTCATCTAACTAGGGGTGTCAATGCGGGCAGTTAAAAATCACCCGCTAACCGTTAACCGCTTAACTGCTTAACCGTATTAACCGCTAACCACCTAACCGTTATAACCGCCTAGCGGTTAGCGGTTACCGCTTATTAGGTTTACTAACCGTAACCGCTAACCGCTAACCGCCTTTTTATATAATATATTTTTATAATTATAATTATAAAAATATTTATACATATAACATAATCACTTGATCATTAAATCACAATTTTTTTAAAAAATAATTAAATTACAATTTGAGTATTAATATATTATCACTATAATTTATATGATTATATCACATGATCAATTGATCATTAAATCATTTGATTATATAATAACAAAGTATACATATATAATATGACATAACTCATAAGTATACAAATTCATAGTAATATAACAATTAAATATCTAGAGACTTATTTTCAATGTATGTTATAAACTTATAAGTCTATATATGTTATAAGTCTATATAAGTCTACATATGCATATGAATAATATAAATGTATAATATCAATACTTAATCATATGATTCAATGACAATTCAAATACTTTATTCAAGATTTCAATTGAATCATATTATTAATGTACAATGATGATATGATTCGTATAATATCAAATTAAGTAATTGACATTGGATTAAACAATGACCAATGTGTTACTTATAAACACAATTTTAAGTATTAATGTATTATCATTATATGTTGTGACAGTTGTCTGAATTCTAAACATTTTTTTATATGTTGTGTTGATTTTTTTTTTTTTTTTAAAAAAAAGTTAACCGGTTATGATTTAATATTTAAGGAAATTTTTTTAAAGTACACGTAAATGTAAATGTTGGGTCAAATATTTTTGATTTTTCAATATGGGTCTTTTTATAGCAATTGAGCCCAAAAAGACATTAAAAATACAAAACAAAAAAACAAAAAGCCCAAAAAAAAGCCCAATTTTGAAAAAGCAGTTAGCGGGCGGTTATCTATTTCAATAACCGCTAACTGGCGATTAACCGCTAACCGTTAACCGCTAGGCGGTTAGCGGTTGTGGTTAGTGAAATCTACTAACCGCTAAGGCGGTTACGATTAGCAGTTATTGTCAATAATCACTAACCGTAACCGCCTTGACACCCCTACATCTAACACCTTTAATGCTAGAGCAATTCTAGGAATGTGTAAACAACCTTGAACACCTGCCACATTTATTGCTGCTACCCACGACAACTACTCTTTTACGCTACTTTTCATCCACGCCCTTCATTGAGCTTTACACCCCCTATCAAGACTACTCTTCCCTTCTCCTTTTCAGTTTTATCCCTTAATTTTCTTTGTCTCCTTTAGGGGTGAAAAGGGGCGGTTAATACCTGCCCACTAATCGCAAACCGCACTAATAGTTAATCATCAATTGTATTAACTGCCAATCACTTTTTAAGATGGTTAGCAAAAATCGCTAACCGCCTATGAGGTTACGGTTAGCGGTTTTAGATTTTTTCAAAATCGCTAACCGTTAACTGCTAACCGCATATATATATATATATATATATATATATATATATATATATATATATATAAATCTAGAAACGATGTCGTATATAGTATGATATTATCGTATTACCAAAGAAACAACATCGTTTTTTTTTTTTAGAAAAAAATTAAAGTTTTTAAATTTTTTCTTTTAAAACTACGGCTATTAAAGTTATTAACCGCTAATCACCTAGGTAGTTACGGTTAGCAGTTTTAGCCAATAACTGCTAATCGTAACTGCCTTTTCACCCCTATTCTCCTTCCTTTCATCTTCTGAAACTCCCGTATCGCTCACCTTATTCTTCCTTTTACGCTTTTGCCATACTCAGCCCAAGTAATTTTAGACATCTCTTCCTCATCCTCCGATTCCATCTGCATCCCATCCCATGAAAGGAGAATGATAGAGGGATTTATAGAATTACATTATTAACGATTTTTCCTTTTTCTTTTTTTTGTATTTTAGGATGAACCTGTTATATATATAAACATATTTTGTTGGACAATATTGTATTTGTTACAATGAAATGTTGTGAAATATCAATTACGTATAGTGAAATATTGTAAATATTTTATAAACTTATATATGAATACTTCGTTTACTATATATATATTTGCGACCTTAAGTGCAATGACAATTACAAAGAATTATCACCAAGAGCGATTTCAATGAACTCTCTCTTAATTAATTAAAATTTGGTTAAAAAACTTTTTTTTTTTTATAGTTTAATTAGCAGCTATGCAAAAGTATCAAATAATGAACTATCTAAATTTTACTTTATTCTATGTAAATAAAAATTTTATTCTATCTTCCATCATTTTTTATTCTCAAAAGCACACCCACAAACACATAAAAGCGAGAGATAAGGTGAGAAGAAAAATAAAAACATAAAGGAGAAACTTCACTTACCCCCCTCAAACTTTCGTGCTTTTTGTATGCATCCCCTCATTGTTCAAAAACTTTCACTTTGATGTATCAAATTTTTATTTTCTTTCACTTTTCCTATTCCGTTCGGATTTTCTGTGAAATCCTAACAGACTGGTGTTAAATTACTAAAATACCCTTATTTTTTATTAATTTTTTTTAACTCTTGACTTGTGGGTTTACCGGTGGATCTGACCCACCCGTATTGTGACTCACGGGGTCATATTTTTATTATTATATTAAAAAAGAAGAAGATGAGTGGGTGACCCGCTGTGGGTCACTTGGTGATCCGCTGGTGGGTCACTTATGACCCAACGGAGGGTCACAAGTGACACACCAGCAGTCACCGGCGGGTCACAAACCTTTTTTTTTAAAAAATATATAATAATTACAATAATAATTTTTTATTTATAAATAAGAGTAAATTTAGAATTTAAAAAAATTAGGAGTATGAAGGACTTTTACTCATTTGACGGTTTAATTTAACTGTAAAATCCTAACGGAATGAGCAAAGTGGAAGAAAATAAAAATTTGATACATTAAAGTGAGAGTTTTTGAATAATATGAGAGTGTCCGTAAAAAGCGCGAAAATTTAGGATAGATAAGTGAAGTTTCCCCAAACATAAAAGATGGAGTATTAGAGAAAGAATTTGGTCTCCAAAATGTGGCGAGAGATTTGACGAGCCTTAAAATAGAGAGAAATAGAGAGCTTGATATATTTTTTTTTTTTATATAAAATTTAACTAAATCTTTGCTAAAAATAAAATTTAAAGAGCTCGTTAAAAATGCTTTAATGTATAAGCTGTGTCTCTGACTAATATGGTATGGAAACTATTAAATTATCGCTAATATGGGAGCTATATATTCATGAAGACACAGTCGTCGTGGCTAGCTAATAGCAACAGCACGACTAGCTAGCTCACGATGGAGTTGGTTTTTGACGATGACCATCAAATCAAGTGGCAATATCGAGGACTTGTGGTTGTAAAGGGTCATTAGTCATCGTCTATGACCATGTTGTATGACCATGTTGCATGTATATGGTCGAGGAAGAGGATAATCTTTTTCCGACAGCATAATCTGTTTGCGAAATTGCGAAGTTGCGAAGAAGCTAGCGGAGGTGGGCGCTTTCCATGGATGACTGACATGGGAATCTAATCAATAAAGATTTTACCCTATGAAGACGTTCCAGGTCCACCAGCCTCAATAATTTTTCCACTTACAAACTCCATCTGACCTCCCTGCAGGTGGTCCTCACTGTTCACCCTACTTTCTTCGCAATTCAGCTTCACATTGTGAATGGCAATTGAGCAGTATCCACTAGATTAATTCTATAAGGTCAAAAACTATAAGGTCTCTCCTTTTCTCACCTTAAACATACCGATATTATAGTATCTAGTAATGCTATAAGCTTTTTTAGAGTTTTATTGGAGTCATCTTAAATATGATATGGCTTTTAAAATAATCAATAGATCAAAGTTTAATAAATCACGTCTCAAATACAATGATAATTTTAAAAGTTACATCACATTTGGGCGGACTCGAAGATGACTATAGGGGAACTTATAACATTACTCTATAGTATCCGCTAGATTGATTCTAAGTTAACTAATGAAGGCTTTTACGTAAATAGACAAAAACAATTGAGTAATTTGAAGAAATATTTAGGAAATTAAATAAATAGAGTTTGAGTTTGAGTTGATACTTACCAGGATTTATATACCTTGACTCAGGTCTTTATAGAACTTTATAGAGTTCATATTCTTAGCATAAGTGGATACATCTATAATTCTCTTAATTATTTTAAATTTTAAATATTATAGTACTATGTTTAACGAGAAATAATTCACCTCAATATTTTTCCATATTTTCTCCATCTCATCGTACAAATTCAATATGTCTACCATTAGATCCATACAAATTCAATGATTAATTCATCTATTCACTATAAAAATGGTTAAAAATATAAGAATTCTATCATTTCTCGCCAGCATCCTCCAAAGCATCTAATTGTTAAAAAAAAGACCTATGTCTACTTTTTCGTCTCTTTGGACAGACAGAACCCAATCACATGCAAAGCACGTGATTTTTTCAGTCGAAAATACCCTTAGGGTAAAGTGTAAAATATAAAATTCTTAAAAAAGGTTTAATAGAAAATAAAAATAAATTAAAAAAAAAAAAGAGTAAACCAAAACAATAAACAAAAACAAAAAAATAAAACAAAACAAAAGTCACGTGGGACACAGGTGCTGGGTTTTCATCCAAAGAAGCGAGTAAAAGTTGTCGATATCTTTTGCCATATGTAGTTAGATATTTTGATAAGGTTCATCGTCCTTTTTGAACATTAGACGCCAAAACAGAAAATGGTGTATACTTTGAAAGAGTAAAGAAATAGAGTAATGATTCAGTTACGCGCGCGCGTGCGTGAACGATGCGCACTACGTGGACGTGGCATGTGCCACGTCAGAACCCTTATTCATAAAAAAATAAAAATATAAAAAAAAAAAAAAAAAACAAAAAAATAAAAACAAAAACCTGCGCTCAAAACTTCAAAACCCATCCCATTTTCATTTCCTCCAACTTTTTCTCGCACCAAAACCCACTCGATACCCAATTTCTTCCCAAAACCATTTTCTCCCCACCGCGCCGTGATCTCATTTCTCCACCGTCGCCCATCTTTCTTCCAAGGCCCTCATTTTCCCCTCAAAATTCTTCCCCAAAATTCTCCCTACCTGCGATCGAGGACCGCTCCACAACCGCCGGAAGTTCGCCGCTCGTTGCTGCCCAAGACCCATCTCGACGCAGCCGCTGCTGCCGCCACGCCGCCGCTCATCGAAGCCCTCTCTTTGCTTCCTCCTCCGAAAGGTTTCACTCTCTCTTTCTCTCTTGCTTAGGGTTTATGCACGTAAAAGCAAAGCTATAACTCTTTCTCTATCTCTCTCTCTCTCTCACTCGGACACACAAATCCACAAATGGAAAGACAAAGAAATAGGTTTTATTTCTTTATTTTCATTTATTTTTCTGGGTGAACAGCCGAATGGGAATGCGATTTGGAGTTGATTTTTGTTGTTCTTTGTGGATTTTGGGTGTGAGTGGCCGACTTGTTGAAAAATTGGCTCATAGTAGTCAAAAATGAAAGACTTTGTCTCTTTGTCAAAGTTGTCATGCTCCTTATCTCCAAATACACCGTATGAGGACTTCTTCAATAAGGAAGTCTCTGCACCTAAGAGTTTTAACTGCACTTAGCCTTGCATTAACTCTTTTGTTATTCCTTTTGTCAACAAAAGTAGCAACTGCATTAACTCCATTCTTTCTTCATTTGTCAACAAAAGGAGTAGCCATTGTTTTTTGACTTCTTGTACATTGTGGTAATAAATATCCATTGGCTTCATTGCAAGAAAGAGGTCGAGAGAGTGTGCTGGTTTTTCTGTAGAGATTGAAAAACATTTGTATTGCTCTGCAGAAATTATGAAGAACCAGTATTGTTTTGAGTGTGAGGAAGATTTGGGTGTATTTGGGGATTTGGGTTTGTGAGTGTTTTAATACTCTTTTGTGTCTCCCCTTTTGAATAAGTGAAATCTCTCTATTATTGCACCGTGGATGTAGGCAAGTTGCCGAACCACGTAAATCTTGTGTTCTTGTTGTTATTGCTATTTATTTTTCCTTTAAACGCTATATCATGTTTGTTTCGCTTGATTGATTGTGTGAGAGATTCGCGACCTTTCTCACAACACGACTATGTGCTTGGTTTGAGAAGTTTTGTTGTGATCTTTTGGAGGAGCCCAATGGGCTTTTGTTTGATGAAGTTTGAGTAGCTTTTGTTGTTTAATTTTGGTTCTAGAGGGCCAAATGGAGTGAATATGTTTTTGAAAATTCTTTTGGTTGATTTTGTTTGGGATGCTCTAGGTAAGCACCGAATGGGAGGGAGGAAGAATTTGGATTCTTTCTCTAACATTGGCCGAATGGATGTTGGTTGTTGCAATTCTTGAGTACTACTAGTGAAATGTGATATATAAAGGTGAGCCCTTGGATTGGCAATTAATTGCATTGCTCCAGATTTTTAGTGTGGTATTAATGCCTTGTGTTCTTATATATTGTCATAATTTTGGTCCGAATGTGTTGAGATCCATAACTTTCCATTAATTCATATGCTTATGGCATTTTATGACCTTCACCACCCAAGACTGCACAATTACATGTATTTTTGCTCATGGAATGAGCCCAACTCCATTAACAATAATTGAATAGAGAATAAAAAGGAGAAACAGGATTAGAATTTGATGAATTAGGCATATTGTAAAATTGTTTTGCAATAGCCCCAAGGCATACCCACCACCCAGTAGAGTGAGGCGAAAAGAGTGGTCGTCAATGTTGGGAGAGAGATAGGTAGAGCTTTTATTTTCACTTGATTAATACATAGAGAGATCTAGTCAGTACTTGGTAGTTACAGAGAGTAAAGCTAAGAAGCTAATATTAGAAATTATCTTCCCGTATGTATTAGTCATAATGGCTAGGAGGAGTCTAGGCCTAAGCCAAGAGCCAGAAGTTCTTCTGCCATCTGCTGTTGATTAGGTAGCCACCCATGCCTCTGCTCTGCTTCCTCACTCCAAAAGTCAAGCACTCCGCATTGTTAATGCACTGCTCCACAAACTCCTCTGTGTTGCTGGTCCCGCATAAGCTGTATAAACCCCCAGCATCATTAAGTTATAGGAAAGTCAAGATCTATGCCTTCTATTTTGCGGTGTAGTCCCTTTTTTGTGGCATTGTCAATGCTGTTTTTTCCATATCAGGGTTTATGTTCATATTTGGATAAACATGTGTTGCAACCAGCTTTTCCATTACATCACTATCACTTTTTTTTTCCCCTTCTTTAAGGGATTGCTTTGTATATTTCCTGTATACTTGGGGTTTTTCTTGTATTAATAAAACTTTCGTATTACCTATTAGAAAACATATTGCCTAGAATTGCTAAAAGCCTGGTTTGTTGTATTCAGATTACATGATTTGTCGTTTTGAAGAGAGCATGCTACCTTACAATGACTGTAGGATTGAAGTTGTTAAGGAAAAAATAAATAAAAAAGACTATAGGATTGAAGTTATCTGGGCCTTTTGTTTAGATGAAATAAGCTTTTCCGCTTGCAGTATATTGTAAAAAGTGCATATGTTGTGTTCAAAAGAGAATGAACTAACATAAAAAATGTTGGGTCTTCTCTAGTCTTATTAAACTTTTATCGACCTGCATCGTTATCATTCTTGCTAGACTACAAGATGAAAAATACAATGTTAGCTTGTTGCACTATAGCATTTGTTAGGTTGCAAAATATTAGCTTATGAGAAATAAAGGTGAGGGTCTACATGAAAAATTATCTGGTAAAGATACAACAACCACATGCTTCTGTATTTCATCCATCTATTTATTTTCCTTTGGATTATTTTTAATGTAAAGGTAGATACTTGATTGGTATGAGAAATCTAGTTCATAGTTTGTGCTAATTTATGAAGTATTCATGTCTTAAAAACTTAGATGTACCCTAAGGTGACTATCTGTATGTTGGCAATTAGGTTTTAAGTGTTGTTTTGCTTATTTCTCTAATTACCTTGTTCTTAAATGGTATGACAATAATTTATATTTTCAAAAGAGACCATGGATTTATCTCCATTTCATCAGCTGTCACTTAATATGCTTTTCGTTTCTAGTTTGGTGAGAATCAATGTTGTGGATTCACATACAAATTTGTTTTTATTTGGCAGTAAAGGTTGGTTAAGATTTGATTAGCATTCTTAACACCATATTTTAATCAGTTGTTTTACCTTTTTTGTGATCTTACTATTATTAGTTTTGGATAGATTGACATGCTCACATTTCACCGCTTCTTGTTTAATTCATGTTAGTAGTGTCAACATTGAAGTTCCTCCCTTTTCCTAATTGTTCACTTGTCCCATAAAATGCGATCTTTAGTTTTGTTTGCCTCTCTGTTATTTTCCTTTAGTTTTGTTTCATTGCATTAGATCTTATACAAGAATTTAGAGCCATGTTTCCTTTTATTCATTGATTTAGTCAAATGTTCTATTTATATTGTAGTGATCTCATTCAACTACTGAGCAATTATTGAGTAATATGTCACTGCAATGAACATGCATATAGAACAATGATTGTGAGATGGATGAGTTGCTAAAGATGAGTGAAATTATAAAACAAATGCTTTCATGTGAAAGTCTAGATAGCGTGTGTAATATCCATAATAGTTAAGTGGTATTTAGGTAATTTGGGGAAAAAAAAAAGACGCATGGTGGTGTGTTGCCTCACCCCCACCCCACTGTTTTTTTTAGACACACCCCACTTACCTTGTTGATAGTTTTTTTAAAAAAAAAATAAAAAAGAAGAAAGAACCTACTAGAAGTCCAAACCTTGAGCCAGTGTAGGACACCCTTGTAATCTACCTTCTTTTTTTTTATCTTTTTTTTTAAAAAAAAAAAAACAAGTTTGTTTATTTTGCTAACTTACGAATTTCTTTTGTTGCGAATATGCGTTTCACCTCTTTGACCAAGTGATTGAGCTCATTGGTTTGTTTGTACGGAGGCTCTCTTATTTTTAGCTAATGCTTTTAGTAAATGTTAAAAGATTTTGAGTTTATAGTTGGCTGATTGTGGTGTATAGTTTTTGTAAGTGTTGAACAAGTTGAAATGATGTATAATTTTTGCAAGTTTAAATAGTTGGAATGTTTTTGTAAGTTGGAACAATTGGAATGGTATATGGTTTTGGTAAGTTTGAACAGTTGGTAGCAACTTTCGTAATTGTGATTAATGTCCAGAGAAGCAGACAAATTATTGAAGTCATATTCTTTGGACAAATTATTTAAGTCATATTACTTGTGGAAGCACTTTGCTCACGTATGTGCCCATGATTTTAGTTTAATATTATTCTTGTTGAAGTCCATAAGCAATGAAGATAGATTCATTTTAAATGGCCATCCTTTTCATTGTTAATCTTCAAAACATGAACCGAAGAAAGAAAGGTAGCAAATTTCTAGTTAATAAGAATTTGAATTTTTGTTTGGACTATCGTTCAGATGGCTAGTCGTGTGGCAATTACAAAGACTACTCAAATATTAGGTAATATTAGCTAGGAAAGCTTTGGGTCAAAGATTGGTAAGCCACATAACGTGATTCTCTATTTGCAAAAATTGATTACCAAAATCATTTTTAACAAAACATAGACAAACAGGTTGATCATTTAGCACTCACTTTTTGTTGCAAAATTTAAACATTTCTCACATTTTGTGGGGGAATGGAAATCACCATTCCCTACCAATTTTTCATCTCCTTCAACCATTTTCTCAAAATTTTCTAAGTATGTTATTTTTATTTTTTTACACTTTCTTATCCTCAAGCTCTCTTTTTCTTCTTTTTTTTTTTTCTTCTTCTTTGTTGCAGAGCCAAAAATGCCCTACCTCGAGCTCAAGCCACTCGAGTACCTGGCTCGACTCAAAAGTGTGTTTCTAGCAAGCTTGAGCTCGAGCTACCATATATACCCAGCGAGCCGAGTTCAAACAAGGGGTTTTCAGCTCGAGCTCAAATTCAACTCGTTTACATATCCTTTAATACGAGCCGGTCCGAGTTTGCCAAAACTCGGCTCGGCTCGTTTGTAGGCCTAAATTCACAACTACATTAAAATGCATTCACCTTAGAATAAGTATATACAATAAGAGTCAACCCTATGTGCCTCCCTGTACAGTACAATAAGCACCATTTTCTCAGGAGCAACTCCAACCAATTTTGCATATTCAGAATAGTAGAGTATAAGTTCTAACAAAATATACATTGTTAGAATGTTGTGATTAAATATACAAAATATTCTCCGGGTACTAAATGAACATACACTTTTTTCATATGACCTCCTCCCACCTTGCAAAATATAATAGAATAAGAAATTGAAAAAGACTAAATTAGTGAGAACTTGAATCTTCCTCAACAACTTAGCTAATAACTAATTTCCTTGAATTGATTCCACATTGCTTTGAACTTCTATATTCACCATTTACAAAACCATTTACTCTTTCCCTCTTTGGTAAGTAACCCAAGACTAATTTATTATAACAAAAGAGCAAGGTAAAGATCACCGCTTACAAACTCTCTTCCATCCAGTTATTGCATTCTTTGAACTTCTATATCTTTGTGGACATCATACTGTTTGAGCTCATTTCTCTTCTTTGACCTCTTCCAAAATCTTAGGATTACTTGAGATGCATTTCCAACAAGTCCAGAGTACCTATATCAAATAAGTCTATTACTCAAAAAGCAACAAAAGAGAGCTTAGTCTTAACAAGCCGACATGTTTGATTTCTACGGTGTAATTTTATTTGAAAACTCTGCTAAAATTAATTATAAATCCTCCATCCAGACAGTAATGGATGAAAAGAAAGAATGTGTTGCAAGTAGAGAATTCCACAAATGCCTAGACACAAGAAAATTTTACAACATGATAGAAATGATAAATTACAAGTGTGGTTTAAAGATAGAAATGAGAGCCATTTGAAATACAAATTAATCACAAGTGTCAAGGGCAGTAAATGACAGAAATTGCATGAATTTGTAAAGCACCCACGGCAAAAATCATATAAATTTGACATAAATTATGATCATTTTTACTATGAATGTATGTATATGCCAAGGACCCATGAACAACGCATCAAATAGACAAAATATGCTAAACCAAATTGTAGACATGACCTATCATTCAATTCTTGGGGCAACATTTTGGTCCTCAAGAGAAGAAATGAGACGAGCCAAAGGATGAGAAGAAATGAGAGTCAAGAAACAATTTAACTGTAGAGTAATACGAAATCATGTAATCTGATACAACATACCGGGCTTTTAATATGTTTTTTGATAGGTAATACGAAAGTTTTATTAATACAAGGAAAACCCCAAGTATACAGGAAATATACAAAGAAATCCCTTAAAGAAGGGGAAAAAAGTGATAGTGATGTTATGGAAAAGCTGGTTGCAACACATAATTATCTAAATATGAACATAAACCCTGAAATAGAAAAAACAGCATTGACGATGCCAAAAAAAAAAGGGACTACACTGCAAAATAGAAGGCATTAATACCACACTAAAAATCTGGATCAATGCAATTAATTGCCAATCCAAGGGCTCACCTTTATATATCACATTTCACTAGTAGTACTCAAGAATTGCAACAACCAACATCCATTCGGCCAATGTTAGAGAAAGAATCCAAATTCTTCCTCCCTCCCATTCGGTGCTTACCTAGAGCATCCCAAACAAAATCAACCAAAAGAATTTTCAAAAACATATTCACTCCATTTGGCCCTCTAGAACCAAAATTAAACAACAAAAGCTACTCAAACTTCATCAAACAAAAGCCCATTGGGCTCCTCCAAAAGATCACAACAAAACTTCTCAAACCAAGCACATAGTCGTGTTGTGCGAAAGGTCGCGAATCTCTCACACAATCAATCAAGCGAAACAAACATGATATAGCGTTTAAAGGAAAAATAAATAGCAATAACAACAAGAACAAAGATTTACGTGGTTCGCAACTTGCCTACATCCACGGTGCAATAATAGAGAGATTTCACTTATTCAAAAGGGAGACACAAAAGAGTATTAAAACACTCACAAACCCAAATCCCCAAATACACCCAAATCTTCCTCACACTCAAAACAATACTGGTTCTTCATAATTTCTGCAGAGCAATACAAATGTTTTTCAATCTCTACAGAAAAACCAGCACACTCTCTCGACCTCTTTCTTGCAATGAAGCCAATGGATATTTATAACCACAATGTACAAGAAGTCAAAAAACAATGGCTACTCCTTTTGTTGACAAATGAAGAAAGAATGGAGTTAATGCAGTTGCTACTTTTGTTGACAAAAGGAATAACAAAAGAGTTAATGCAAGGCTAAGTGCAGTTAAAACTCTTAGGTGCAGAGACTTCCTTATTGAAGAAGTCCTCATACGGTGTATTTGGAGATAAGGAGCATGACAACTTTGACAAAGAGACAAAGTCTTTCATTTTTGACTACTATGAGCCAATTTTTCAACAAGTCGGCCACTCACACCCAAAATCCACAAAGAACAACAAAAATCAACTCCAAATCGCATTCCCATTCGGCTGTTCACCCAGAAAAATAAATGAAAATAAAGAAATAAAACCTATTTCTTTGTCTTTCCATTTGTGGATTTGTGTGTCTGAGTGAGAGAGAGAGAGAGAGAGAGAGAGAGAAAGAGTTATAGCTTTGCTTTTCTGTGCATAAACCCTAAGCAAGAGAGAAAGAGAGAGCTGAAACCTTTCAGAGGAGGAAGCAAAGAGAGAGGGCTTCATGAGCGGCGGCGTGGCGGCAACGCAGCGGCTGCGTCGAGATGGGTCTTGGGCAACAACGAGCAGCGAACTTCTGGCGGTTGTGGAGCAGGTCCTCGGTCGCAGGGTAGGGAGAATTTTGGGGGAAGAATTTTGAGGGGGAAAATGAGGGCCTTGGAAGAAAGATGGATGCACGGTGGAGAAATGAGATCACGACGCCGGTGGGGGGAGAAAATGGTTTTGGGAAGAAATTGGGTATCGGGCTGGGTTTTGGTGCAGAAGAAGCTGGAGGGAAATGAAAATGGGATGGGTTTTGAAGTTTTGAACGCAGGTTTTTGTTTTTTTTTTTTTTTTTTTTTTTTTTATTAACAGGGGTTACGACGTGGCACATGCCACGTCGGGCGCGCGTATGCATCGTTCACGCGCGCGTAACTTGAATCATTACTCATGTATATATCATGCATTTACATGTTAGTATGTTACGAACATCACGATATTCCAATATTTCATTCAATTTTTCAACAAATTCATCAATAGTTTGTCCGCAGCAATTAGTGAAAAGAAAGGACTGTTCTAATTTTTCCACGATATTCCAACATTTCATTCAATTTTTCAACAAACTCATCAATAGTTTGTCCCCAGCAATTATTGAAAAGAAAAGACTGTTCGAATTTTTCCACGAGCTCATCAAAGTGTGTCCCCAGCATTTAGTGAAAAGATCGACGGATCATTCTAATTGGACTGGGCCAAGTTGACTTCCAAGTCTTCCCTCAAGTTTTGGGGATTATGATTCTTTATATTTATTTTAAAGAAATTGTAAATTTTCAAATTACATAATTTAGACTGTTTTTAAGTATTAATACGCTTTGAAAACGCTACTTATTAAAAAAGTGGCATATTATCATGAAGGCAGCTAAAAAAATTTTCCCTCCCAAAAACCTTATTCTTCACTTTTATAAAGACACTTATTCTTCATGAAATAAAAAGACAGTTTTTGATTCTTTTTTTTTTTTTTAATAACATAAAAGATAAGAATCTGATAAAAATATACTTAATTATCAATTGTAACATTCCACATTTTATATATACAGCCATACAGGTGGTTAGCAGTTTTTCCTAATAGCATTCAAAAGCGATTAGGGTTATTAACTGCTTGCATTTTCACCTTTAATTATGGTGGTCCTTTCCTTAGTTTTTTTGTTAAAGAACTGTAGGACCCAATCTATTTCAATCCATTTTTGGTTTTATTTGTAGTTTTTATTTCGAGTAATTCTAAGTGGCCTACTTGTATCCGACTAAAAATGATGTGGCTATTAAAATCACCATTGAGCTTGTGATTGATCATTATTGAATTTTGATCAAATGATAATTTTAATAGCCATATCATTCTTAGTGGGACACAAGTAGGACACAAATAGACCACCTAGAATTACTTTTTTTATTTCTTGCATTGTATTTAATTACTGTTTTTGAGGTGTTTGTTGGGGTTTGCCACCCAACAAAAGATAATTGTAAAAGAAATTAAAGACAAAGCAAAATAAAGAATATAAGAAACAAGGATTTACATGGTTTGATTTATTACTTACGTCTACTAGATAAAAGACCAAATTGCTACATTTTACTCTTATTCTTTGATATTGTTACAATACAAAATATTCATATTTATAGAAATTTGGGGATAGATAATCTAATTTGATTATCATCAAATTTAATTACAATCAAATCAATTAGATTTAATTATCATCGAATGGGATTACGAGAAAGTACAGTTAATTACAATCAAATCTCATAATATATTCTAAAAACATAATGGTTAAATTGCTCAAAAAAAAAAAAAAAAAATCAAATCCTTAGGCCTTGTTTGGGAAGCAAGATTTTCTAACTCAAACTGAAATTTTTTCTAAATTCATGTTTGGCAATTTTTTAAACTCAATTCAACTCAACTCAAAAAATTTCAACTTAACTCAAAAATTTTCATCCAAATTAATAAAAATTATAAATAAAGATTGAAAAAATAAATAAATAAATTTAGGGTAGCCGAAACACCCCAGGTGGTGGTTGGGCCACCTCAAGCCCAACTGGGGTGGTCCGACCACCCCTTAATATTTTATTATTTTTGTAAACTTCTTATTATTATCATTTTAATTAAATTAAAAATATATAGAATATTTTATTATTATTTATATCAATGTGACATATGTTTCATTTATGGCCTTGGGATATCTCTCAAGAGAGATCCTAATTATTAATTGACATATTTTCTAATTATTTGACATATTTTCAACTATTATAGAGTTGGCTCGGTTGCCTTTATTTTATTTTATTTTTTTTGTAACTTTTCCCTCTCCCCTCTTCCCCGCATTGAATGAAAAAAAAAAAAAAAAAAAAAAAGGTGGGGGGTATGAGCATTTTAAAAAAAAATAATAATAATAATAATTTGAACTTTGCTAGTATTATTTTTTATATTAGCTTAGATTTATCTTCTTTTTAAAATTGGAATGCTTTGAAATGATGGTAATGTGCAAATTTTAGAGTATACATTTTAGGCAAAGTAGTTGCTACTTGCTTCTCGTCTTGTATTTCAAAGCATTTTCATGAGATATCTCATTCTCTTTTCCATTTAAATAAGAGTAGGAAAATCTCACTTTGTAACAACCCTTTTTCCTACGTCAATTAGAAGATCGTACTTTAACTAACATAAGTATGCTAATCTTTGCAAGCGATTGTACTTTTTTCCCCTTTCTAATAAGCGGATCATTTTATGTTGATATCTCATGCTTTGGTTTAGAAACAATAAGTTTAACTCCTCTTGTATCCCCTCCCACGTTCTGTATTGTATTTGAATAAATAAAATAAAATTATAAAAAATAAATAAATAAAAAGTGGAACCCCTCCAGTGAATTCGAGCTACATGGCCTAAAAGAATTTCCTTACTAACACATGCCACTGGTTCTAAAATGAGTCCCTTTGTGATCCAAAGTACTAATATCGCCTATTATATATATAACCTTTCGAGTAATGCCGTTATGGAGAGAATCCGCTTTTAAAAGTGTCAATTATGCTACATAGATTTAATTTAAGGGTGAATTAAATTAAGCTGGAAGAGAAATGATAGGATTATAAAATATTTTACAAAATAATTTTATTGTCCTATTATAATTGAAAACGAGATAAATTTATATTGTAAAAAATTTAATCATATTTTTTTAAAAAAAAAAATAGAAGCTAACAATTTTTAATTTGAAAAGGCTAAAAAAAAATTGCTAAATAGAAAATCTCTTTTTAAACCATGAGATGGTAGAATTTGTAAATGGGTTAAAGTAATTCCAAAAATATTTATGTATAATATTTATCCCACAAAAGAAAAGGTAATTGTGAAGTGGGAAAGTGTTGTTCTCAAAGTTAGAATTGTCAGAGTCATTCATTTATGAGGACCTCAAAGGGAAGTTGTGGCATTTAAAACTCTCCGCATCCAATTCCCAATGCTCCAACTACCTCGCATTTACTCCGATCGACGGATGGACGGATGGACGGATGGATGGGACGGATGGGACGGATGTGCTCTGCGCCTGCATTGGTGGTGGCTCAGAAACGACCACCCAATCTATTGTGATTCGTGAGAGAGAGAGAGAGAGAACACGTAAGCATGCATGTGAAGCTCATAAATGAGACAATTGGGGCTGAGATTTGTGTCATCTTCATGTGGTCCCCCCCCTCTGGCCTCCACGCACATCCGTCCCATCCGTCCCATCCATCCGTCCATCCGTCGATCGGAGTAAATGCGAGGTAGTTGGAGCATTGGGAATTGGATGCAGAGAGTTTTAAATGCCACAACTTCCCTTTGAGGTCCTCATAAATGAATGACTCTGACAATTCTAACTTTGAGAACAACACTCTCCCACTTCACAATTACCTTTTCTTTTGTGGGATAAATATTATACATAAATATTTTTGGAATTACTTTAACCCATTTACAAATTCTACCATCTCATGGTTTAAAAAGAGATTTTCTATTTAGCAATTTTTTTTTTTAGCCTTTTCAGCTGAAAAATTGTTAGGCTTCTAATTTTTTTTTTTTTTTAAAAAAAAAAATATGATTAAATTTTTTAAAATATAAATTTATCTCGTTTTCAATTATAATAGGACAATAAAATTATTTTGTAAAATATTTTATAATCCTATCATTTCTCTTCGACTTAATTTAATTCACCCTTAATTTAATCCTTGATATATTTGCCGATAGTTAAGAGTAGTAATTACTAACGTTCTGCTCGCTAGTTAACGCGCTTTGGGCGAATTTTTTGTTGTTTAGCCCACAAGATCTCCATCAACAATTAAATAATTGATGCGGTGCAACTTGACTTTGATATCAATTAATGCAGCGTGTAGTGATTAGTTTGCCAAGACAAACAAGATAAGAATCACAACTCTTCTTAAAACTAATACTCAATCAAGGATTTAATGTGGATAGAAAAGGAAACCACTCTTAAAAGTGTTTTTTATTGATCACTGGTCAAAATAACATAATAAATTAAGGCTATAGATAGCCATTACATATATTTATACTACCTAGACTCCTGAACCTAAGAAAACGCTCAAATAAAAGTTTGTTTACAAAAATTTATTGGACATTGTCTGAATGTGTAAGAGGCTCTTTCGAACCTAACTATGGTTTCCTCGTATTCTTACATGAATTGTCAATTCACACAGCAGCTCGTTCTAACCCAACTTTAAACGAGTGCATCTATGAATAACTCATTCGAACCCAACTTCATATGAGTTATTAAACGAGCTATTTTGTCAACTTGTTTTAAAGCTTGTTCAAACATAAACAACATACGAGCAATTTTGTACGGCTTTTCAATTTTCTTTTTACGGTCTATTTTAACTCAGTAAACATTTGAATTAGGAAAACTTAATGAAATATGACTTTGTAACCCTCTAAATGAGCTTTCCAACGCCATTAATTATGTCTCCATATGATGTTAGAATCGCTATATATGTCCCTTTTGTTAAAGCAAATATGATTGAAAATTGTCCTCTATCAACAACCTTCATTATTCGACCTATGGCCCACGAAGGAATGTGGGTCAAACACGGTAGAGGATTTTCTTCTATCCATTTTGGATTAGAGAATATCCAATTAATAATTAGGATCTCTCTAAGGTCATAAATGAAACATATGTCCCATTGATAGAAATAATAATAAAATATTACATATATTTTAAATTTAAATAAAAAAATAATAATAAGAAGTTTTAAAAAATAATAAAATATTAAGGGGTGGTCGGACCACCCCAGTTGGGCTTGGGGTGGCCCAGCCACCACCTGGGGTGTTTCGGCTACCCTAAATTTATTTATTTATTTAATTTATTTTTTCAATCTTTATTTATAATTTTTATTAATTGGGTTGAAAATTGTTGAGTTAAGTTGAAATTTTTTGAGTTGAGTTGAATTGAGTTTAAAAAATTGCCAAACTTGAATTTAGAAAAAATTTGAGATTGAGTTGGAAAATCTTGCTTCCCAAACAAGGCCTTAGGATTTGATTTTTTTTTTTTTTTTTTTATTGAAAACTAGCTACAAAACAAGAAGCAGAGCACGATTTTATGGTTAACCAGTTTGAGTCTGAAAAGTAATTAATAACGCATGCCTACCGTCTGCTTTATGTTCTACTACTTTCTAGCTGGATCAGAAAACGACTTGACTTGAAAAAGACAAAGAAAGCAAACAAAGAAGAAAATAAAAGAATATACGAACAACGGAGTATGGCAATAGAAAATTAGTTTTACAGGAGCAAAAACGTTTTATAGATGATTATATATAATTGGCTGATCTATTGATAATAATACATTCAGGCTTAATTTAGTTAGCATTAAATTTGAGTTCAAACATGTAATCACTTGGGACGATCAGTTGCTGCTCTCTATACTCTGATCTACCATGCGTTAAAGTTCATACCATATGCTGAACTTAATTAGGACTTAGAAACTCTGCTTAATTCAATCATGAATATTCCTCAAACTTTCAAAGTTACTAGATATTTTCGTTTTTCTCTCCTTAATTAATGTTCTTGATATATAATCTGCTTCTTTTAAAGTCTGATTCGATCGTCAAACATTCCAGAGCTAGGGTGCAGCCATGCAACCTACAAACCTTAATTTCCACCATTCACAGTATTGGTAACCCAAAATTTTGCAACACCGCAAGAATATGCTTTTAATGTTGCTATCGGAGGGGTCTATAAGATAATAAGACGCGCCCAAAAGTCACAATTGTGGACCATTCATATGGGATTATTTTCCTGGTAATTTATGAGAGTTCAATCATGGCTGCTAGCCTGCTACGTACGTTCAAACACAGCAAGCACAAACTAGTTCAGATCGACAAAGACAACTTGATCTTGTTGGCAACTTCCATAGAATTTTCTTGGCGACTTTTAGAAGGAAGATAATTAGTGGGGTTATAAAAAGCGGGGCTTGGGCTTTGCTGCTTCATTCACGCGCCAATTCATCAATATCCTAGAAAGAAAGAAAGAGAGAGAGAGATCAGATGGGGGTGCAAATGGTATTTAAGATCATTTTGTTAATGTGTTCCATTTATGCAATAATATTTGTACAAGCAGTGGATTTAGCAAGTAATAGTAGTTCATGTCAAAGAAGTTGTGGGAATGTTAGCGATATCCCGTTTCCTTTTGGAATAGGACCTGCAGGTTGCTTCTTTGATGAGTGGTTTGAAGTAGTTTGCAATAATGCCACATTTTTAATAAGTGACATTTTCAAAGCGTTTCAATATCTAAAAACAACCTAAATTTCATAATTTGAGAATTTATAATTGCTTTGAAATTATGTGAGATATTTGTTCGAAGTTTTGTGAGCTAGCAAGTGATAGGGGATCTTTCAATTGAGAAGATCCGTCGACCTGAGAGACGAAGAGAAAGGTCTATCTATTTTATTTAGTTATTCAGTTAAACCATTGATTCGTTATTGTAACTGATAGCAACAACCATTTCATCAGACATGCGTATTTTTTATTTTCCAATGGATTTACATCTTTCATTAATGGAAATTTTTTGATGTAGTGAGTAATAGCTCTGGTAGTTCATGTCAAAGAAGCTGTGGGAATGTTAGCGATATCCCATTTCCTTTTGGAATAGGAGCTGGTTGCTACCTTGATCCATGGTTGGAAGTAGTTTGCAATAATGACTTTTTGAGCTCTCCCAAATCTGTTTTGAGGAGACTCGACCTCGAAGTGCTTAAAAATATTGGCTTGCACGTGATGGAGAGTGTTGAGGAATAATCTCACATTATTTGTGAACAAGATCTTGAGCATGTTTATAAAGAGTGGACAACTCTTTCTTATTGAACCAATTTTATGAGATGAATTATACCCACAAATTTCTTCATAGAGCTCCAAATTAAAACTTGTTTTGTGTCATTGGAGTTATAATGATGTCTCTTAATAATAAAAATATTTGAAACAGGACCATCCTTATGGGATCATTTTCCTAGTAATTTAATTATGAGAGGTCAGTCGTGGGTGCTAGCTAGGTTCATGCACAGCAAAAACAAACTAGTCCACACAAATTAAGACGACTTGGTCTAAGTCTTGTTGGCAACTTCCATACAATTTCTTGGCGACTTTTAGAAAAGGACGATAATAATTGCATGGCGTTATAAGAAGCGGGGGCATGGGCTTTGCTGCTTCACACTCCCATTCATCAATATCCTAGAAAGAAAGAGAGAGAGATCAGATGGGGGTGCAAATGGTATTTCAGATCATTTTGGTATTGTTTTCAATTGATGCAATATTTGTACAAGCAGCTGCGGGTTTAGCAATTAATGGTTCATGTGAAGCAAGCTGTGGGGGTGTTAACATCCCATTTCCTTTTGGGATAGGAGCTTCAGGTTGCTACGTTGATGAGTGGTTTGAAGTAGTTTGCAATAATAACAACTCTTGGTCCTCTCCCAAACCTGTTTTGAAGAAGCTCGACTTGGAGGTGCTCAACATTTCATTATTAGGAGGCACAGTTCACCTCAACTATCCTACATTTGTTATGTGTAATGATACATTCGAGCATCGTTCATCGAGCAAATTAAATACGGAGTTAGCAACAAGCCCTTTCATCTTCTCCCAGTCCCAGAACAGATTCATCGGCATCGGCTGCGACAACTTTGCCTCAATGGTGGACTTATATCGTCTAAATACTACTAGTTCATTTGTTAGTAGTTCATTGATTGTGGGTGGGTGCATATCAATTTGTGGCACGACTAGTCTCGATGAATTGGTAAATGCAAGTAGTTGCAACGGCATCAACTGCTGCCAAACCACAATTCCTTCATATCTCGATGCCTTCAATACAAGTATGGGGCCAGCAAATAAAGACTTTTACTACCGCTCCAAATTATGCAAGTCTGCATTCTTGGTAGAAGAAAAGTGGTTCCAGAAACGTTCAATTAATATAAGCTCCATTATGTCACACGTTCCTGTGGTGTTGGAATGGAGGATTCCTGATGCATCATTCTACTCACTTCCAATATCCTATATAAATGCCTCCGCCTCCACCGCTTATAAAAATACGTTCCCAGGCTACATTTGTTCTAATAGTACTTACTATTCTTCTTCTTCGTTCAGTGAAAACTGGACTTGGAACTTGACTTATACATGTTCTTGCAAAAATGGCTTTGAAGGAAATCCCTATCGTCTTCATGGATGCCAAGGTAAACTTCTTTCTACTATTCTATCCATCCTTTAATTCTTCTTTTCTTTTTCGTTTTTATTTGTGTTATTTAAATGGCTGGTTCTATGAATTAACACTTGTACATACATGTGCCTTGTGCGCAGACCACAAGTATAAACCTGTGTAGTGTTGAATTACATGTGTGGCCACCAATATGAACCTGGGAAAAAAAAATATTGATAATTTTGATGATATAATAAAATTTCATTTTGATAGATCATTTTGAAATTTAATTAGACAAAGGGAAGCTTCATACTTAATTTTTTTTCCTTCCTATTTTATGTTTTATCAAGTATCTTACAAGTCTTTTTTTCTTCCTTTTTCTTTTTTAATTTTTTTTTTTTTTCAGATAAGTACAAAATTTATTGATAAGAACTAGCTAGATGAAAGAACTACATATTAACCTATTACCATGGGTGGATGGTCCCTTTTAAAAACAAGACCTTGCTTTTTCGAACCACTTGTTATCCTAGCTTGTGATAATAGAATATGATTCTCTCAATTTTAAATGAAATTGATTTAATTAGAAAATAATAATAATTTAAAGTTGATGCCATTTAACCGTATATATAGTTAATGTTAACACATCTTTTACAAATTCAAATAATGTGAAATCATGTAAACCATTAGATTCACCGATTTTAAATCATGATCATGAAATTGAAAAGATCATTGTTCGTAGTAAATAGCCACACATCTAGACACATGTTATATGATTAAATTTCTTATTTTTATCAATTTAGACTTTTGGAATAATCAATGACATTGTTAGACTTTTCTTATTGATCAGTAGGAATTTGTTACCCACAAAAATGTTATAATATTAATTTAAATAATTAAATTTCTTATTTTTTAAATTCTTTTTAAATAATTGAGGATTTAATAATTAGTAACTATGAATTTTGCTTTTGATTTATTAGATACTAACATTGTTTGTCTCCATACATGTAAGATATTGACGAATGCGAGCGCTCAAATCCTTGTTCCCTTTACAGTAGGGCTAGTGGGAGTGTCCAGTACCACTGTGAAAATATTTATGGGTCTTACGCTTGTAGGACAAGTGGCCCCACCAAGCCTCCTCCGCGTAAAGGAAAAGCGGCCACGATAGGTATGTTTACTTTTTTTCTTTTTTCTTTTTCTTTTTCTTTTTTTTTTTCTAATTTTAAAACATGTTTTGAGAAAAAAATAAATAAATAAAAAATTGAGCACATATTTGGAAAAAATAAAATAAAAGGATCAAAATAGGCTCATCATGACCATTACGTTTCGAAGACTTATGCCACTCGGTTATACTCCTTGTAAAGTGCTTATATTCCAATCTTTGAAGTATTTCCAAGCGTGTAGAGAATCAAATCACTTCTTCTTTTCTTTCTTTTTTTTTTAAATATATTTTATCGTACATTTTCTATGTAATCAATTTTAAATAAATATATCCCTAAGATTCACTTACTATTAACTTTGAGACGTATTGGAACCTTTTGGATCAGAATTTCTCGAAATTCTCAAAAATTGCAAGATCCTGCTTCTTAAAATGGTTTAAATGGACACTCAGATTTTGCCAAGCAATCATGCATTTTGAGGCAAAAAAAAAAAAATGCAAGAATTAGATTCTTTAGCTAGCCACTCAAAGAAAGTGGTTGACCACCACCTAAAGGGTTTTGGGGTGGCCAAATCATCCCAAAAACTCATGATCAGAAGCCAACCAACTCCCATAAACCTTGGAAGAGTGGTTTGTCATTCACCCCCTCAAGTCTTGAGGGAGTGGTTGGGCCAATTTACAAGGCTCATATGAGGGTGGTTGACCACCTCTTTGGGATAGCATATCACTCCAAAAATATTAAGGGGTGGTGCACACAACCTCTTTAGGTGTTGGCTAAAGAAATCAATTCCTATAAGTTTTTTATTTTTTTTTTATTTTATTTTTATCAAAAAATTCAAAATTGATGACATTACAAAATCATGACCTTTCATTTAAAATAATGGTTACAATCTTAAAAAATGCAGGTAAGGGATTCTCATGCAAACCTTTAAACTTTCATTGTCTTTTATTTTTTATTTTTAATCATCTTCCTCAGCCAATAGCCCACTTTTACCGTCTCCTCTTTTTGAATACTTTAATAGTCAAAATATATTAACATACTTTTTGTCACATGAGAGTTTTTCATACTAATTTCTAGCATTAAGAGAATATGTCTATATGTCTTTCTATTTTAAGTCAATATTATCAATCAAAACTATTACTATAACATTTTACTGCAATGAATAATATTTCTCTATGACATTGTGTTAAGCAGGTATTTGCAGCAGCCTTGGATCGATGGTTCTACTTATTGGTGGATGGTGGTCCTACAAAGTGGTAAAGAAAAGGAGGAGGATTAAACAAAAGAACAAGTTCTTCAAACGAAATGGTGGTTTATTGTTACAACAACAATTATCTTCACATGAAGCCAATGTTGAAAACACCAAATTGTTTAATTCAAAAGATCTAGAGAAGGCCACTGATCATTTTAATGGGAATAGAATACTTGGCCAGGGAGGACAAGGCACTGTTTACAAAGGCATGTTAGCAGATGGAAGAATCGTTGCTGTGAAAAAGTCCAAGGTAATTGACGAAGGAAAACTTAGAGAATTTATTAATGAAGTTGTCATTCTTTCACAAATTAACCATAGGAATGTGGTTAAGTTAATTGGGTGTTGTTTGGAGACAGAAGTCCCTCTACTAGTTTATGAATACGTTCCTAACGGAACTCTTTTCCAATATGTCAATGGCCAAGTTGAGGAGTTTCCACTAACATGGGATATGCGCTTACGAATTGCAACAGAAGTTGCAGGAGCTCTTTTCTACTTACACTCAGCAGCTTCCATGCCCATTTACCATCGAGATATTAAGTCTACAAACATACTCTTAGATGATAAATATAGAGCTAAAGTAGCTGATTTTGGGACGTCAAGAACCATAGCTGTTGATCAAACTCACTTAACAACACTAGTGCATGGCACTTTTGGATACTTGGACCCTGAGTATTTTCAGTCAAGTCAGTTTACGAAAAAGAGTGATGTTTATAGTTTCGGTGTTGTCCTTGCTGAGCTGGTAACTGGAGAAAAAGCAATCTCTTCAACAAGGTCACAAGAATCTAGAAGTTTAGCCACATATTTCATTCAATCTGTGGAGGAGAACAATTTGTTTGATATTATTGATAGTCGAGTTTTGAAGGAAGGTAAAAAAGAAGAGATCATTGCGGTCGCGAACCTTGCAAAAAGGTGCTTGAACTTAAATGGGAAGAAAAGACCTACGATGAAAGAAGTCACAAAGGAGTTGGAGGCAATTCAAACGTTGCGAAAAGCTACTAACCTTCAGCAAAACCATGAAGAGCTTGAATATGTCCGAGCAGAAATGTACGAGCCATGGGATGCTCCTCCTTCATCAACAATGTCAACTTCATCTGTGGACGCCCAACCATTATTACCTTCTCAATCAGTATGAATCAATATTTGTTTAATGTCATGTTGCAGGCTACACAATTTGTTGTATACTTTGTTTTCTAGTAGTCATTTCAAGAATCTTCTAAGAACATGGATTAACCATATTCAATTGTCTTATGATAGTATAAGGTAGCAGAAATCTCTATGTCTATTTTGTAAGAATCAATTTTGTTGTCTGTGTCAAATTAGGCCTTAAGCTACTTTACTTAGTATTTTGTTATATGAGTAGCTCTCTTTTCTACCTTAGGATTTCCACTATAGTTCGAGCATTAATGGGAAAGCAAAATCATTAGAATTCAACACTTCCATTTTGACTACTAGACCAAACTCTATGTCAAATACTATAGCCACAGTACTAACGCCATCGGGAACCCTTCTTTTTGATCGTGTGCCTCCATACAGGGCATGAGCTTCAGGTTTGACCCAAAGCTAATTAGCATAGCCAATTTAGTCGTCCATCATTATCTTTTAATTACTTATTTGTGACCAATAGCAAGGAGATTGTGGTTGTAAAAGGGTTATAATTATTGTCTATGATCATGCATGTACACATGGTCGAGAATAATCTTTTTCCAATAGGATGCTTGCGAAGACTCGGAGCTGGACGTTTTCGTGATTAAGGGCCTATTTGGAATTGCGTTTAAGGGGCCTAAAAGTGCTTTTAACACTCAAAAAGTCAATTTGAAGAAAAAAGTACTCGTTTGGTAAAAAAATTAAAAGCGCTTTTAATGCTCCAAAAAAACCTCAAAATGGCCAAAAATCACTTTTGGCAAAAAGTTAAAAATGAAGTTTTTGCCCAAAAGTTATTTTTGACTTAAAAGCTCTATTTCTCAAACGCAATCCCAAACATGCTCTAAAAGTCATTTCAATGACTTTTAATTAGGCCTTTAATTAACTTTACGATATCCTATATCTTGATTTAATTAAATCTTGAAATTGGATGAATGGCCCAGATCATGAGGCCTTCTAATCGAATGTTTAACGCATGTTTTTTTTCTTTTTGTTTTTTGTTTTTTTTTTAATTTTTAGAATCAATCAACTTCATTGATTATTGATAAACTTTCTCAGAATGAATCTAAGCTTGGATACATGATGGGTAGTCGTCTACCCAGATATGCTTCCCTTGTGTGGATAATGCTAATTTAGCAAGGCTATGCGCTACTGTATTAACTTCACGAGATACATGGGCCACCCTCCATTCCGCTACACAGTGCAGCTAGATCTTGGCATCTCGAATAACTAAGCCACAACTACCCCACCAGTTGTCAGTGGATTGCATATGTTGTATGATCTCCAATGCGTCCCCCTCCAGGATGACCTGCTACCAACCCATTTCAACACACAGCTCCACGGCTTGCCTCATTGCCCGAGCTTCGGCTGATGAAGGTTCCCGAACGTGGAGTCTTGTGTTGCAAACTATTGTCAGTACTCTTCCTGCATGATCACGAGCCACTATTCCCATCCCCATTTTTCCTCCCCTAGCTTCTATGGAGGCATCCCAATCTAACTTTATAAACCCGTTCGGAGGTGGCTGCCACTGTAATGTTGGCCTTGTTGGAGAAGCTCCACTATTTGCAGCTCCCAAACTTGTCTACGCCTGCTCATATTCATGTAAATGAGTTTGGGCCTGGTGGATAATTGCTGAAGGAGGTGTCATCTCCCCATGAACCACCGGTTTCATGAAACCAAATTTGACACGCCTCGGCTACAAACAAAAGTATATCATCTTCCTCCAACTTTCCCAGCAAATGCTCAAACATCATTTCAAAATCCTCGTCATAACACAAGCACTTCTGTATTCTCCTATTGCATTCCAGCCATACATCTTGGGCGGATGGGCAACCCCAAAGAATATGACCCAAGGTTTCCTCCATCTGTTCACACAAAGGGCACAAAGGGTCAGGCGTGATTCGACTACGGAAAAGATTTCCTTTCGTAGGAAGAGTATTTTGGCAGGCCTTCCACATGAAAAACTGCATGACCCGGGGTCCTTTAATAGACCGAATTTTCCGCCAGATAGTACCTCCACATCCTGCTGCTGAGGTAGAGCCCCTCCTATTATCATCAATAGTTTGTGCTAAATGGTACGCACTCCGGACCGAAAATTTGCCATTCTTCGTCCCCACCCAAATTAATTTGTCACATTGGTTGCCTGGGCTAATCACCATGTTACATATAACCTCGGCCTCTTCTTTCAGAAACAATTTTTCAATCAAAGGAATGTTCCACCATTGAGTATCATCGTCAATTAATTCCTTTACCTTTGCATTATGGTGAAGCACACTATGAGGAGACTGTATCATATGTGTGGTAGGGGTTGGAAGCCAACGATCTCCCCAAATATTAATTGAATGCCCATTTCCCACCCTCCATATCAAACCCGCCTCTAGTAATTTCTTCGCCCCCCATATACTTCTCCATGCAAAGGATGGCCTATTCCCCAAATTTGACTCCAAAAAAGTTTTATTTTTAAAATACTTGGCTTGAAGAATCTGAGCTACAAAAGAAGTGGGGTCATGCACCAACCTCCACCCTTGTTTTGCTAGAAGAGCCTCATTAAAATTCTCTAGGTCTCGGAAGCCCAATCCTCCCTTTTTCCTTACTTAAGCTCATCCTTTCCCAACCCATCCACGCTACTCGCGAAGTATTTTCCTTATGACCCCACCAAAACCGAGCCATCATCGAATTGATCCGCCAATTAAGAGTCTTAGGGAGTTTAAATACACTCATAGTGTATGTAGGAATAGCTTGAATAACGGCCTTCAATAGAACTTTCTTACATGCATGAGTCAAAAATCGCTCCTTCCATCCATTGAGGTGATCCCAAACTCGTCCCTAAATTTTGTTGAAAGACCGTATTCTTGATCTACCAATCAACGCTGGAAGACCGAGATAATTTTCATAATTCCGTGCGCTCCCTACTCCTGCAATTGACTTTAAATGAGCCCAAACCTCCGGCTTAGTGTTTTGGCTAACAAATATTGATGTCTTGTCCTTGTTTAGGCATTGCCCCGAACTTCGCTCATACATTTCTAGGAGTGCTTGCATCTCATTCCATTCATCCAGATTTGCCCTGCAGAAGAGGAGACTATCATCTGCAAACAGGAGATGATTTATTTTTGGACCTCCCCTTGTGATGGGTAAACCCGAGATGTGTTTATTCTCTTCCGCCCTACCAAGCATGTGACTGAGTCCCGCTACACATAAAATAAGGAGATATGGGGAGAGTGGATCTCCCTGTCTCAGTCCCCTAGATGGCCGAATATGACCATGAGCTTGACCATTAATCAGCACCGAATACGTCACCGTTTGGACACATATCATCACTTTTTGGATCCATCTCCGATCAAAGCCCAATTTGAGCATGATTCTTATAAAGAGCCCTGTTCCACTTTGTCATATACTTTGCTCATATCGAGCTTCAGTGCCATATAACCCTTGATTCCCTTCATTCTTCCATTCATGGTATGCAAAGCTTCAAAGGCCACCAGTATATTGTCTGTAATGAGTCGACTTGGTACGGAAGCACTTTGATAGGGGAAATGATATCTGGCAATACCTTTTTTGGTCTATTAGCAATGACTTTTGCAATAATCTTATATATCACATTACAGAGACTTATTGGTCTATAATCAATGACTGATAAAGGTGTCTTTTTTTTTGGAATCAACACAATCTGAGTATGGTTAATATCAGTATTGAAAGTACCTTCGTTCAGGAAGTCTAACACTGCATCACACACTTCATTCTTCACTGTGGGCCAGGCTTTTTCATAAAAACAGGCAGCATACCCGTCCGGTCCTGGGGACTTTAAAGGAGCCATCCCCATCAAAGCCTTCTCCACTTCAGTCCGTGTATATGTGGTCAGCAGCAGTGTGTTCATTTCCTGAGTTACCCGTACTGTCATTCCTTCTAGGCATTCGTCTAGTCTCTCAGAGCCACCTGAGGTATATATCTTCTGGAATAACCCTCAAAAGGTCTATTTACTTCGTGTATATGCTGCCATTCTTTACCCTCCTCATCCCTTATACAGGATATTTGATTCCTTTTCCTTCGTTGGTTCGCCCAAGAATGAAAATAGGGAGTGTTACGATCCCCTTTTGTGTACCAAGTCTGTTTTACCCTTTGTTTCCACTTGAGGTCTTCTTGATCAAGAATCACTGCTATATCTCTTTTAAGCTCTCTTATCTGCCTTGGATTATGTGGACCCTCGTTGTTCTGGAGATTTTGGAGTTGCTTTGTCTTGTATTCCAGAAGTTGTTATGAAAATCTGAATTTTCTGTTCCATTGAAGTAACACACAACGGCAGTTATTTAGCTTGTTGGTCACGGTGTCAACCCCATTTCCATAATTACCTTCTGTTTTCCACGCTCCCCGCACTACCTCCTGGAATTCTTCATCCAGCATCCATTTTGCTTCAACCCGAAAGCCCCGTTTCACACAGGCGTCCTCCTTCTTTGATCGTGTAAACAAAATCAGCAGTGGCTTATGGTTAGAAGACCTTGCGGCCAGGACTTGCACATCCACATTTTGGAACATTGAGCACGATTCTTCATTTGCTAACGCCCTATCTAGGCGTTCCTTGATGAAACTACCATCTTCCTGTGCATTAAACCAAGTATATTTTGATCCAACATATCCCAAATCACTGAGCCCACACTCCTCTAAACTGGCACGAAATAGACTATTTGGCCATCTCTCTTCTCTGCTCTGCCCCATTTCTCCGACATATCCACAATTTCGTTGTAATCCCTTGCACTAAGCCACGGGCCTTTGGTCACCTTATGGACGTGTTTTAATAACGTCCATGTTTCATTCCTGTGAGACACCTCCGGATTACCGTAGAACCCCGTAAAGTTCCAGACCCCTTCCTGTGTTGTGATTACTGAATTTATATGATGTCCGGAAAAGTTTTGGATAGTCAAATTACTATTCTCCTGCCAAAACAGAGCCAAATCGCCACACCTCCTTAAAGGGTCCACTGCAAATAAATTCTCAAAGCCAAGCTTTATTCTTATCCATTCCATTTCACCTTGAGTTCTTTTAGTCTCAATGAGAGAAAGAATGTTGGGTTTCTTTTCTTTTGCCAAAAGGCATAGGTCACGAACTGCTGTGGGGTTCTCAAGCCCCAGGCAGTTCCAGTTGAGGATTTTCATGGCTGTTGGCGGGGCTGTGAAACAGCCTCTGCCAATTCCATGATTGTTGGGTCATGCCACCCTATCTTTTTTGTCACCTCATCTTCACCTCTTTCCAGCCTTAGTATCTCAGAATTTTGTTGTTGGCCTTCTCCAGGGCTTTCTCGAGCTTTTCTCTTCCATACTCGCAGGTTGTTACCTGTCGGTGTGCTCTCCATGGCTGTTTTACTCTTTTCCGTCTCCACTGGTGAATTTTCCCTCTTTCTTTTTGGCCCATCAGCTCCCACACGGTCCTTGGCCCACTGGTTAGCAACAGGGCTTTTATTGCTGCCATACTCCATGGCCAGCCCTTTTGTCCCCTGAGAAGAATAAACTCCCCTAGATGACCTCACAACTGCTTTCCCTATATTGCCCCTTGGTTTACTAATTTGCTTTCCTTTTTCCCCAGCTCGATTTTGTCGCTTCCCAACATCAGGGATCATGTCAGGAGACTTTCGCCTTAAATCCCTCTTGGGATCTTTGTCATTAACTTCTTTTTTGTGCGAGTGCTTCTCATTAAGGCTAGTATTAATGGCCGGATCCCTTCTTTCCTTTTTTTTGGGGTTCTACCGCTCCTAGGGCTTCCGTAGGATCCGCTACTTTCCATGTCTTCCGTTTGGGAATGGTTTGGGTGTTCCCCTGCCATCTTGCCCGCTGCCGCCGTGGGTGCACCGCCAGCCACGTCTGATTTTGGGAAATTGGTTCTGCCATTCTTCCTTGCTTCCTCTGCAATCAGCGAAACTCCCCATTGTTTTCCTCCTACCACCAAATTCCTCCGTTTACCTGGGTTTTCAGGACAACCATCTATTCCATGAAGAATTCGGCCACAATAGAAACAAAAAAGAGGGAGTTGTTCGTACTTAAAGGCGACCCATACTGACTTTCCTCTCAGTATTAATGTTCTTCCACGTTCAAGAGGGCGGCTCAGGTCTATGGTGACCCTCAACCGGAGGCTCCTCCCCCATCCTGTACCATCCTCTTTCACATCAACATCCTCTAGCACACCCAAAGTGTTACCTATTTTGGTTCCCACTGCTCTAGACATGCAAAGGAGAGGCATGTCATGAACTTGAATCCAAAAAGGCGAGTGTGTAAAATCCATCCGAGAAGGAGCAACAAGGCCATTGAATTGGTTAAGTACCAAGATCTGCCGCTCGAATGACCATGGGCGTCCTGCCATCACTCTTTCCTTTATCATACTGTCTGAGAATTCAAAGATCCATATATTTTCTTGGATCTCTGTAAATTCCACACGTCCCTCTGCTTTCCAGATACGAGCAAGTACCGTCTTGAAGGCTTCCTTATTGATTTTCTTTTCCGCCCAGAACCTTCCTACCAAACTGTCTTCTCCTCTTGTTCGAACCTCAAAGACATCCTCATCTGTAATGGCGATCTCCACCTTTTCTCCTTCTGTGCGGTCATCCCCCACTTTCGTTTTTCCTTCCCAGTCAGCCATCGAAAGGTTCTTACAGAAACTTTGTTTTCTCACACTCCACGTATGGAGACAGACTTTCACCTATAGCAATTTCTCAAAGGATTTCAGAACGAAAACCAGAGGAAACCCTAGAGAGAAGACTTTTGTCACATACCCCCGATCTAGTTTTTGATCATTGTTTAACGCATGTTACGAATATATACGACGCGCCCAAAAAGCCACAATTGTGGACCATCCATTTGGTCAACCATGGCTGCCAGCTTCATGCACAGAAGGCAACTTGGTCTTCTTGGTGACTACCAGAAGGAAGATAATCGCTTACGAAAGCAAGCGGGGGCTTGGGCTTTGCTATTTCACACGCCCATTCATCATCCTAGAGAGAGAGAGACAGAGAGAGAGAGAGATGGCGGTGAAAATGGTGTTTCAGAGCATTTTGTTATTGTTTTCAATTTACGCATTTGTGCAAGCAGCGGGCTTTTCAATCAGTTCATGTCAACCAAGCTGTGGGGATGTTAACCTCAAATACCCTTTTGGAACAGGAACCGGTTGCTACGCTGATGACTGGTTTAAAGTAGTTTGCAGAAATGACTCTTTGGCCTCTCCCTCTCCCAAGCCTTTCTTGCGGATTCTCAACCTGGAGGTGCTCAGCATTTCATTAGACGGCATAATTCGCGTCAACTTTCCAACAGTTTACAATTGCACAAACGGTACAAGCAGCACATGGAGTAACGAAACAGCCCTTTCATCTTCTCCCAATCCGAAAACAGATTCATCGCCTTGGGTTGCAACAACTTTGCTTCAATGGGGTCCGTAGATGCGTCTGGCTCAGTCATTGGTGGGTGCATGTCCATTTGTGACACGACTAAAGTGATAAATGCAATTAAGTAGCTGCAATATTGGCATCAATTGTTGCCAAGCCACAATTCCTTCGGATCTCAATGCCTTCAATACAACAATGCAGGTGATGAATAGTAAAGATCTTGTCATCAATGGATGCAACTCTGCATTCTTGGTAGAAGAAAGGTTTAAGACCGATTACCTCACTCTTTTGCTTTTCGTTCCTGTGGTGTTAGAATGGTGGATTCCATATACAATATCATTCATCTCACTTCCAATAGCCAATTATAATACCTCCTCCACCTATAATTGTAGGCAATTAGTGGTTAAGCAGCGGGACACAACTTTTACATGTTCTTACAAAGCCGGCTATGGAGGAAATCCCTATGTTCCTGGAGCATGTCATGGTAAGTTTTCGTAGAAGTACTTCTATTTTATGCCTTTAATTATTTCTTTTCCTTTTCGTTTATAGATATAGATCTCATTCTGAAATTTAATTTGACAAAGAGAATTAAGCTTAATTTGTATACTTAATTTTTGTATTTGTTTTTCTTTACTATTTTATATTTATACCCTCCTGTACGTCAATGCAATATGGTTATATATTTCTTAAAATTTAAGCGAAGGGAATCACATGTGCCTCACAAGAGAACTCACGTTATCAGATTAATTTACATAAAAAATTAAATGATTAATTTTTTTTTTTTCTATTCTTAATCTTTCGAAATGATTAGTGATTTAATAATCACTCTGAATTTTGCTGCTGATTTATTAGATTCTAATTTGCGTTTGTCTCCTTAATTACATAATCAGTTATATATATAAAGGAATGCGAGCTCACACACACTTGTTTGGGTTACAATCCATCGCCGCTTATATTCTGTGAAAATACATATAATGAAGAAGAAAAGAGAATCTATACTTACAATGGGTCATACATTTGTTACCGTCCGATATTTTTGACCATTGAGTCTCGGGTTGAAGTGTTCACAATAGGTATGTTTACTTGGATCAAAGTGTTTTAAGGCTTCCCATTTTATTTTTCTTTCCCCCTGCTTGTTTCAATAGGTACATCAAAACTATTGCTATAACCGTACCTTTTACTACAACATTGCGTTAAGCAGGTATTAGCAGTGGTCTTGGGCTATTGGTTCTACTTGTTGGTGGATGGTGGTCGTACAAAGTGGTAAAAAAAAGAATAAGGATTAAACAGAAGAACAAGTTCTCCAAACGAAATGGTGGTTTATTGTTACAACAACAATTATCTTCACAAGAAGCCAAAGTTGAGAATATCAAATTGTTTAATTCAAAAGAATTGGAGAAGGCCACTGACAGTTTTAATGTGAATAGAATACTTGGCCAGGGAGGGTAAGGCACTATTTACAAAGGCATGTTGATAGATGGAAGAATCGTTACAATGAAAAAATCCAAGGTAATTGATGAAGGAAAACTCGAAGAATTCATTAATGAAGTCGTCATTCTTTCACAAATTAATCATAGGAATGTGGTTAAGCTAATTGGTTGTTGTTTGGAAACGGAAGTTCCTTTACTAGTTTATGAATATGTTCCTAACAGAACTCTTTTCCAATACATCAATGGCCAAACTGAGGAGTTTCCACTAACATAGGATATGCGCTTACGAATTGAAACAGAAGTTGCAAGAGCTCTCTTCTACTTACACTCAGCAGTGAAAAAACCTAATTGACTCCAAATAACATATATTCTGAATGTATCCGTGTTTCACACAAAATTATGCGGAAATAGATCTGGCCTAACAATTTATAATCAACCAAAAAAAATATGCAATAATCAATAAAGAACACAGATATTTTGGTTACGAAGAGGAAACCAATTAGAGAACTTTTTAAAAGTAAACTTATTCGGGACAGCCAAACTCAGGAAATCAACTAACTCAATAAAAGAATAAAGGATTACAAGAAGTCCACACTTACAAAACCTTTTCAATTGACACTATCTTGCATAAGACAAGCAACCCACTTACCTTCTACCGCAGTAGCCCTTTCTAGAGACAGCTGACACAATCCTTCTACGTGATCTTGCTTCACCGGAACTCCGGTTGACTTCAGTTTAACAATCAACAAGTAAAACAAATGTTCACTCTAAGAGAGAGAACTAACAATCTATATCAAGACTCTCTTAGCACACGATGGCAAACTCTAGATGTAAAATTCGTGCCCCTCCAATTCTATAAAAATGTATTTATATTAAAATACAAAACTCTAGACTTGGGCCCACTAAAAACACGTTTTCGGGCATAATAGGTACGGGGTGTCCAGACACGTTAATGGGCTGTCCGGACAGGGCCTTGTGGAGCAAAAATAGAGTTTCTGAAAAGCATGTCCGAACAGCCTAGCACCGTGTCCGGACATGGCCTGCAGTGGGGAGAAAATAGCATTCTGGAAATGCTATCCAGCCTTGATCAAAAGCTCCAATCGATGGGCGTTTTGCGGTCCGATTGAGCTGAAATTTTATTGGGACGTTCATGACACATGAATCTACATTATGTACGGTAGAGATTGGATTCTGAGCATTCCATATCAGTGTTTGACCTCATGAACAGTAACCTTTGCATTTTGGAACTGAATTAAGCCAACACAAGAACTAACAAGCAGCTTCCACCCCCATTTACCATCGAGACATTAAGTCTACAAACATACTCTTAGATGATAAATTCAGAGCTAAAGTAGCTGATTTTGGAATTTCAAGATCCATCGCTGTTGATCAAACTCACTTAACCACACGAGTGCATGACACTTCTGGATACTTGGACCTTGAGTATTTTCAGTCAAGTCAGTTTACAGAAAACAGTGATGTTTATAGTTTTGGTGTTATCCTTGCTGAGTTGTTAACTAGCGAAAAAGCAATATCTTCAACAAGGACACAAGAACCCAGAAGTTTAGCCGTGTATTTCATTCAATCGGTGGAGCAAAACAATTTGTTTGATATTATTGATAATCTAGTTTTGAAGGATGGTAAGAAAGATGATATCATTGCAGTCGTAAACTTTGCGATAGGGTGCTTGAACTTAAACGGGAAGAAACGACCTACAATGAAGGCAGTCACAATGGAGTTGGAGGCAATTCAAATGTCGCAAAAATCATAACCTTTAAGAAAACTATGAAGAGTTTGAATATGTCCGAGCTGAAATGTAAAAGCCAGGGATGATCTTCCCCCATCAACAAGTTCAACTTCATCAGTAGATGCCCACCCATTATTAGCTTCTCAATCAATATGAATCATTATTTGTTTGATGTCATGTTGTACGCTTCATAATTTGCTATTTTCGTTGCTATTTCAAGAATCATATAAGAACATGGATTAGCCATTGTCTTGTGGTAGTATAAGATAGCAAAATGCTCCATGTTCATTTTATAAGGATCCACTTTTGTTTTCTAGATCAAATCAGGCCACAAGTTGCTTTATCAAGTATCTGGTCCTATGAGCATCTCTGTTTCCTGCCTCAGGATTTCCACTGCAGTTCGAGAATTCATGGCAATGAAAAATTAGCACTTTATATTTTTACTCTCACTTTTCTTATTATTATTATTTTTTTCACATTTTAATCTTAGTGGATGAACGTGGTCAACTTGTTGAAAACAACAAAGGAAGAAACAGAGCATGATTCTGTGTTCAACCAGTTTGAGTCTGAAAATTAATAATGCCCCTGATGTAATAGCGAGGCATCTTAATTTCAGGCTATCTACTTTCTTTTGAAAAAATGATAAATCCCTAAGTCAAAGTGTGATTTTAAATAACACCTTAAGTTTTTTTTTATTTTTTTTTTAAAATTTATTTTTTATTTTTTAGTTTTAAGGGTTAAATACATAATACTCCCCTAGGGTTTCATTTCATTATTCCCTTCCCCCCATCTCCTAAGGTTTGATTTTTGTCACATGAGGTACTTGTAGTTTTGATAAAAACCAAATTGGTCATTCCGTCCATTAACCGTTAGTTGACTTAACGGAAGTCAACGTCACTGACACGTGGACCAACTAAAATTCGACATATGACATAAGTGGTCACGTTATCAGAGATGACATGGCCACCTAATTAAATTTTTTATTAAAAAAAATTAAAAAAATATATATTTTTTTCGAAAAAAGAAAAAAAAAAAAAAGGCAATTTGGCGTGGCTACGGCCACCCCAATCAGACCGGATACCCCAAAGTGCCAAGCGGCCACCCCCAAGATGACAACAGGGTGGCCGAGCCACCCCCTTGGTGCCAAGGGGGTGGCCAAAACCACCCCCAATACCCACTGGGTGTGGTTTTGGCCACCCCCTTGTCACTATAGGGGTGGCGGAGCACCTTGGGGGTAAAATTTTTTTTTTTGTTGAAAAAATATATATTTTTTTTAAAATAAAAAATTTAATTAGGTGGCCACATCATCAGTAATGCCAAATGTTGAATTTTAATTAATTCGCGTGTCAATGATGTGGATTTCCGTTAACACAACTAACGGTCAATGGACAGAATGACCAATTTGGTCTTTATCAAAACCACATGTACCTCCAATGATAAAAATCAAACCCTAGGCGAGAAAAAAATATAGAAATGAAACCCTAGGGACGTATTAGGTATTTAACCCTAGTTTTAATTGCATAAGGTTTTTGCAAATTTGAAATGGGTCCTTCCATTGAATTTCATGCCAATTGTACAACGTCTACCGGTGACACCTCACATTAAAAAAATATAGTTTTTTACTTTCATTAGAAAATTAAAAAAAAATAATTTTTTTTTTTTAATAAAAAAAACAAATTTAAAAATTTAAAAGGATCAAAATGGGCTCCACATGGTTACATTTTCTAAAACTTATGGCACTCAGATGTATCCTATCCCTTAAAGTGCTCACATCCCAATCTTTGAATTCAACTTTCTCAATCAAGACTATTGCTATAACTTTTTACTAGAATGAGTAATATTTTCCTATTACTTTATGTTAAACGGGTATTACTAGTGGCCTTGGGGTATTAATTCTACTTGTTGGTGGATGGCGGTCCTACAAAGTGGTAAGGAAAAGGAGGAATATTAAACAAAAGAACAAGTTCTTCAAACGAAATGGTGGTTTATTGTTAAAACAACAATTATCTTCACCTGAAGCCAATGTTGAGCACACTAAATTGTTTAATTCAAAAGATTTGGAGAAGGCTACTGACTGTTTTAATGTAAATAGAATACTTGGCCAAGGAGGACAAGTCACTGTTTACAAAGGCATGTTAGCAGATGAAAGAATCGTTACAATGAAAAGGTCCAAGGTAATTGATAAAGGAAAACTTGGAGAATTTATTAATGAAGTTGTCATTCTTTCACAAATTAACCACAGGAATGTGGTTAAGCTAATTGGATGTTATTTGGAGATAGAAGTTCCTCTGCTAGTTTATGAATACGTTCCTAACGGAAGTCTTTTCCAGTATGTCAATGCCCAAGTTGAAGAGTTTTCACTAACATAGGATATGCGCTTACGAATTGCAACAAAAATTGCAGGAGCTCTCTTCTACTTACACTCAACAACTTTTATGCCCATTTGTTATCGAGATATTAAGTCTACAAACATACTATTAGATGATAAATATAGAGCTAAAGTAGCTAATTTTGGGACATCAAGAATCATTGTTGTTGGTCAAACTCACTTAACCACATTAGTTCATGGCACTTTTGGATACTTGGATCTTGAGTATTTCCAGCCAAGTTAGTTTACAAAAAAAAAAAAAAAATGATGTTTATAGTTTTGGTGTTGTCCTTACTGAGCTGTTAACAAGAGAAAAGGCAATCTCTTCCACAAGGACACAAGAATCCAAAAGTTTAGCAACTAATTTCGTTCAATCGATAGAGGAGAACAATTTGTTTGGTATTATTGGTAGTCAAGTTTTGAAGGGAGGTAAGAAAGAAGAGATTAGTGTCGTTGTGAACCCTTGCGAAAAGGTGTCTAAACTTAAATGGGAAAAAACGACCCACAATGAAAGAAGTCACGAAGAAGTTGGAGGCAGTTCAAATGTTGCAACAAGCTCCTAACCTTCAACAAAACTATGAAGAGCTTGAATATGTCCAAGCATAAATGTACGAGCCATGGGATAATTGTAACATCCCCAGCCCGTTAGGGTTAGGTTTGTTAATGATTTTCTTACTCGCAAAGATCCATAAGGTTTATCAACTAAACAATACTAGTATAACAATGAATGCATGAAAGTCTAGAATATCATGTCTAAAAATAATAACTAAACTGAAATATTCTTGTTTAACAGAAATATGTCTCACAACGAGATAGATATCCTTATTAAAATAAATCTATCAATTTCTGAAAGAAAACTGTGCCAACGCACTTATTAACTTGACTAATATGAAATCATAAGAAATCCTAAATACGCCCGCCCCCATTCCGGCCTCCTAGTGCAGCCTGGTCACCACCTGAAACAAGAAATAAAAACTGATGAGCCCAAAGGGGGCCCAGTAAGTGAAATCCACAACCATGAGCAGTTTTACTCCTTGTCCCGTTTTGAAAAATGGAACTCATAACTACATATGTTCCCAGTATATTTTTAAAGAAAATAGAAAGCAATTAAAATATATTTTCATCAATAAAATTTATGAGTTTTTATCTCGTACTAGGGCCCATGTATACTGTTACCCCCATATACTAGGGTTGCGCGGTCCTTGCGACCTGGGATGAGATATTGTGGCCACAGCCCCGTCCCCTGGCCAGCCGATTAACTCTGGGTGCACTCAGCATGGCAAAAATAAAACTATGATGGAACCACCTTCTGGCAAAGCCTCCTTCAGCGGTTGCGCCTCCATCCTTAGCATCGGTACCGAGCTTTTCTCTTGTTTCTCTTGGGCCAAAAATACACTCATCCCTACATGTGCCCTCATTTTATAACATTCTTTTCTCATTGCTTGTACTTCTCTAGGGCAGCATGTAGGAGGGTTTATGATCATTGTCTCAAAATTTTCTTTATAAACATCACTATTTTCACAATATTTCTTTTTCTCAAACTTGTCATGCATGTAGCAAAATTTCATAATATAAACAAAATAATCATTCGCAATTGAAGACAAAATAGCATAAATAGCATGACATGATAATTTTTATGGAAGGGATAATAAATTCACTTACCTCTTGACTGCAGTAAAATTTTCCTCTGACTGCTAACTAATCTCCTGAAGGAAATACAGACACATTACTACCCTCATACACGTCACAACAAAACATTCTACTACTATTATGAGTTGGCTTGCTAATAAATTGAGAAGGAACTTACTTAGGTATTAGGTATATTTTCTCATAAAATTTTCAGAATTTATTTTATTTAGTAGTACTCCTTTATGTATATATACTTTAAGTTCTTCCATACTATATATATATATATATATACACACTGCCCACTACCCCATCTATATATATAGGTGAACAACTTGAATACCATATATATATATATACACGTCCGTTAGCATGCTATGTATACATACATATATATATATATATATATACCTTGAATCATTATAAATATATTGAACAATTAGATGTACATATATTTGAAATCCTTCAACTCATTATATATATATATATATATATATATATATGTAGCTGCACGTGAGGTGTAAAGCAAGAAGACAATCTCTTTCCCACTACAAGGCCACACGGCAACCAAGGTAAAATGCTGAAATTTGACTCACAATTGTGCTATTAATGAGTGTATATATATATCAGATGAAGAAAAGCAAATATGTGAGGTCATACCTAACACACACAGGGAGAGCAACGTGATGAGGGAAAAGTGAGCGGCAGGAAAATCCCTTTTTTTTTCTTCTTTCTTTCTTTCTCTCTTGGTGTGCGGCAAGCTTGTTTCACTCCCTTAAATAGGCTGAGTAAAAGATCAAAGGAAATAGGTTTTCAAGGAGCTTAGGTTTTTTTTTTTTTTTTTGGTAGTCGCCTAGGTAGGCTTCAATATATATATATATATATATATATATATATATATATATATATATATATATATTATTACTATTATTATATTTAACTCTTTTATTTTATTTACTTATTATTATTATTATTATTATTATTATGTATTATTATTATATATTTTTAATTCGTCCATTCTCATTGTTAACCTAAGCCAACCCTTTTTTTAAAAAAATATCTACGAGTCAACTAAAAATACTCTAAAGGGACTTAGGATTGTCACAATAATGTTCCTTCATCAACAATGTCAACTTCATCTGTGGACGCCCAACCATTATTATCTTCTCAATTAGTATGAATCAATATTTGTTTAATGTCATGTTGTAGGCTACATAATTTGTTATGTACTTTGTATTTTACTAGTCATTTCAAGAATCTTCTAAGAACATGGATTAACCATATCCAATTGTCTTATGATAGTATAAGGTAGCAGAAATCTCCTTGTTTATTTTTACTAGCTTAGAACCTGCGCTATGCGCGGGATTATTCATTATAATTTGATTTTAAAACTTTTTGATAAGTAAACGAATATAAAAAGAATAATTTGATTTTAAAACTTAAAACACATCTCCATTGTATTTTTTATTATAGGTCAAATCTATTATGCCTATTTCAATATAAAAAAAATAAAAAATACAAAAGGTTATTCAACAGCATATTGTTGAACATAGTGACACAATTACACAAAAGTTTGCATGAATATATAAATCAGATAAAAATATACTATCATAAGAACCATATATAATTTTAGTTTTAATCCATATAAATTAAAACATATTAAAAAATTCTCATATGTGTAATTTAAAACCAGCTAGAATAAGTTAAAACATAAGACCCTTAAATCATAAGACCCATAAAATATATTAAAATATTTATTCTCATAGGAGTAGTTTTATTTCTTTCATCAAAGAAAGAGATAAAAAATCGTAGAAAGAACATTGGAACGCAAAAAAACATAATAAACAACAAAGTCAATTAAATTTACAAAAGAAAAATAAGAAATTTGAATGAAAAATAATATATAAATTAGAACAGTAACCTTAAATCCTAAATCCTATAACAATATATTGATAATGGTAGCAAAATTGAGAATAACCCTAAACCCAATAGGTTTTTGTGTAATACCTATTATATTTCAAAACAAATAAAACTCATAAAATTCTGAACATTTAAAAAATAATACAAAGCAAACTAACAAATCTTTTATTTATTATTTTTTTTTTATGGATACAAAAATAACAAAATCTTTCACTCAATATTTAATGCAGTCAAATAAATCATTTCAATCTTCCCTTAATCTAAAAAATAAATTAAAACAACCTAAAATTCGTCCCATATGTGTAGTTTAAAATGAAAAGCATAAAGAAAAAAAAAATAAAAAATAAAGGAAGGCAAGAAACCATGAATTTTGATTATCAAAGTATTAATATAAAATTAGCATAAAATTTTAATATTTTTGGTGTAATACCTATTATATTTTAATACAAATAAAACTCATAATTCTGAACATTCAAAAAAGCAAAACGGAAATATATTCTACCTAATCTCTAATTTAAAATGGTGTTTGGTACAAAACAAATTCTCAAGAAACAAACTAAAAATCATCAATTCACAATTGCTAAAAATTTATACATAAAAGTACAAAGATACATTCATCTCGAATATCTCATACCTTAAATTATAGTTCGGAGTCACATATATTTTCATAAAACTGATCAAATAAACTTTCAATCTTAGTGGAAGAAAAGAAAAACAGAGAGCATACCTTAAAGAGAACGTTGTTTCCGTCGTTAGAGAGAAGGAAGAAACGGCGTCAAACTGAACCGGTTCAATTTTTTTAACTGGTTCCGGTTCATACATATTGAACAAAAAATACAAAATTTTGAAATTAATGATACAAAAGAAAATAAATAAAATTTTGAACCTGAAGAAACAGCTGAATTGGTTCAATTTTTTTAACTGGTTCCAGTTCATACATATTGAACAAAAAAACCAAAATTTTGAAGAAAAGAAAAACAGAGAGCATACCTTAGAGAGAACGTTGTTTCCGTCATTAGAGAGAAGGAAGAAACGGCGTCAAACTGAACCGGTTCAATTTTTTTAACCGGTTCCGGTTCATACATACTGAACAAAAAATACAAAATTTTGAAATTAATGATACAAAAGAAAATAAATAAAATTTTGAACCTGAAGAAACAGCTGAATCGGTTCCAGTTCATACATATTGAACAAAAAAAACAAAATTTTGAACCCGCAAATCTTTTAATAAATTAATGATACAAAATAAAATAAATAAAATTTTGAACCTGCAAATCTTTTAATAAATTAATGTCGCAAATCTTTTAATAAATTTTTCGGTTTATACATACTGAACAAAAAAAAAAAAAAAAAAAAAAAAAAAAATTGAACTCGCAAATCTTTTAATAAATTAATGATACAAAAGAAAATAAATAAAATTTTGAACCTGCAAATCTTTTAATAAATTAATGTCGTAAATCTTTTAATAAATTAATGATACAAAATAAAACAGAAATTAAAAAATATGGACACGATAAATCTTTTAATAAATTAATCATATAAAATAAAATTTAAGATTTTTAATAAATATGGACACATGTCGTAATTCTAATATGGACACGTGTCGCAATTTTAAGCACTCTCTACATCAAAACTCGTTAAGATTTTTAATAAATATGGACACATGTCGTAATTCTAATATGAACACGTGTCGCAATTTTAAGCACTCTCTACATCAAAACTCGGCTTTTATATATATATATATGATAAGGATCAATTTTGTTGTCTATGTCAAATTAGGCCTTAAGCTACTTTACTAAGTATTTTGTCCTATGAGTAGCTCTCTTTTCTACCTCAAGATTTTCACTACAGTTCGAGCATTAATGGCAAGGCAAAATCATTAAAATTCAACACTTCCATTTTGATAGGAAAATCAAAAGAACCCTTCGCAGCAAAAACTCACTTCTCTCTTAGGGTTCATTTATATATAAAAATGTATAAAAATCTAGAAACGATGTCGTATGTAGTATGATATTATCGTATTACCATAGAAACAAAATCGTTTTTTTTTTCAAAAAAAAAAAAAAAATTAAAATTAAAATTTTTAATTTTTTCTTTTAAAAAGCAGTTAGCAATTATTTGAGTTATTAACCGCTAACTGCCAATTAACCGCCTAGACGATTAGTGGATTTTACTAACTGTTTAGGCGATTACGGTTAGTAGTTTTACAAATAATTGCTAACTGTAACCGCATTTTTACCCATAGTCTCATTCCTTTCATCTTCTAAAACTCCCCATATCGCTCACCCTATTCTTCCTTTCACGCTTTTACCATACTCAACCGGAGTAATTTAAGACATCTCTTCCTCATCCTCCTCCCATCCCCATGATAGGAGAATGATAGAGTGATTTATAAAATGAGTTAAATACTTTATTCACCCATGTGGTTTAACTTTTTTATTTTTTAACCCCTAGAGTTTTTTTTTTAATCACAGAAGGTCCCTTTAATTTGCCTAAAGACGAAGATGGTTCATCCGTTAAAATTCCGTCCAAAATTTGACGCAACACCACTCCAGCACCAATCACGGTTTGACACGTGTCCTTATAATTAATTAATTAAAAAAAAATTAAAAACATTAAAAAAAAATATTGGTGGCAATTTGGCCACCCCTTTGGCCATGGGGGTGGTTCGGCCATCCCAAGGGCCATCTCGTAAATTGAAAAAAAAAAAAAAAAAATCAATTGGCCCTTGGGGGACCAATTTGTTTTTTTTTTTATTTTAAATTTAATTAAATATAATTTTTTAATGTTTTTAATTTTTTTTTTTAAATTATTTATTTTAATTAATTAATTATATAGACATGTGTCAAACCGTGATGAACCCTGTTATAGTTTGTATGAACGGTTTAAACACAAAAGGCGGAGGCTATTATATTATTCAACTTATGTTAACCTAATACAAGCATCCTATTATATAGGATTAGGGAAATACCATAGAGACTAAAATACCCCCAAAACCCTAATGACTCAAACCCTAACTCTTCTAACACTCCCCCTCAAGCTGGAGCATATACATCATATGAATCCAGCTTGGAAGATACAAGCAAACGAAAAACAACTAGAAAACATATTCTAACACTCCCCCTCAAGCTAGAACAGCTTGGACCACACAAGTTAATTAAATAAAACTTCAATGCCGATCGAAAACTCGTTGGTAACTTGAACAACCATTTGATCGGTTCTCGCCGAAAAACACCAAGGCCGGTCGGATGCAACGATAACTTGATCGGTTCTCGCCGGAGAATCCAAGGCTGGTCGGATACATCGATCTTGGGATTGGTTCTCGCCGAAAAACACCAAGGCCGGTCGGATGCAACGATCACTTGATCGGTTCTCGCCGGAGAATCCAAGGCCGGTCGGATACATCAATCACAAACAACAAATTTTCACATGATTAACCAACAAGATTAGCCGGAAAACAGATACCGGAAAAACAAAAAACTTTGCCGGAGCTTCGCTGGACATACGCCGGAACTTTGTCGGGGCTTCAAAATTGGCCGGAAACACACAGAACAGGCCGGCAATACCTAAAAACAGAAGAAAAACACTGAAAAACAGAACAGAAACAGTCACTAGAGGCTCGCCGGTAGGGGTGTAAACGAGCCGAGCTTGAGCGAGCTTCCCTTGTTCAGGCTTGGCTCGTTTAAATTTTACTCGAGCTCGAGCTCGAATCGAGCTTAAGGGCGAGCCAAAAAAATCGAGCTCGAGCTAATAATAAGTCGAGCGAGCCCATTTCATGGTGCTCTTATATTTAATGTTTTTGTTTTTAATTTTTTTTTTAACTTCAAATACTCTTAAACGGCTTAAGAAGTTAGTTTGCATATGAGCATTTGCTTAGCCTGACTAGTTGAGTATGGAGCTTGAGTCAATACAGCAAGGCATTTGGTTTCAAAGAAAGATGATATGCATCCTTTTATAGATAAGCAAACTTGGAGATTGATGTTTTCTTAACAATGTGGGACAAGTTAACATGTTGCATTCAAACTGTATTGGGACAACACCCCCTACAAAAAAATATTTTTTTAACGTTTCTCTCTCAATCCGCGTCACCAGTCACAACGGATCTTCCACTTAAACTCTCATTTCCCACTCTCTCACTCTCACTCACCAGATAGGTAGTGATAGTGTTTGGGTCTGTTTGATTCTTCAATAGTTTATGCCTTTCGCAATCTCCCTCAATAGTTTCTTCTTTATTCTTCTTCCTTTCGTTTGGATATGCTCTAATTGAATCGAGGTCTTTTTAATGATTGCTCTCTCTCTCTTTGATCACGAAGGGTCTAGAATTTTCCATTCTCTAACGTTTAAATATAAATGCAATTTTAAGGTTTTAATAATTATGTATTACTTAGTTTATATATATATATATATATATATATATATATATATATATATATATATATATATATATATATATATATACTAGCTTATACGAGTTGTTCACGAGCTTACTCGAGTCGAGCCGAGCTTGCTTCGTTTAATATTTAAGCTAGGATTTGTGTTCATGAAGTGCTTCATTTAATATTCGAGTCGAGCACGAGCCGAGCTTATGCGAGCGAGCCCAGCTTGCTCGCGAGACGCCGCTCACTTAATGACCCTACTCGCGGACCATTGCCGGAGCATCGCGGAGCTCGCGAACTTGCGGAGAAGACAGAACACTCCGCCACTTCAAAACAGCAACTACAGAATCAATAGAGGGCCACACAATAACGTTTCAACACCAAAAGCATCAAATCGTCGGAATATATTTTTTTTCCCGATGGCGCTGCAACTTTTCCACCACCACGAACACTCCACCACTTGGACAAGACAGAAAACCACCGCAGAACCATCCGCCAGCATCACGAACTTCAAAACAAACAAAATATATATATATATATATATATATATATATATATATATATATATATATATATATATATATATATATATATATATATATTTTTTTTTTTTTTTTTTCTCACCGGAAGGAGTTCGGTCACCATAAAACAAGAACAAAACAGCTCTACGGAACACTTTGGAGCTCTTTGAAGGTACTGCCCGTGTGGGTTAGCCCACACGGCGATCTTCCAAGAAGAAAACTAAACTACCCAAGAATCGAAACAAGCTCGATACCATGTTATAGTTTGTATGAACGGTTTAAACACAAAAGGCGGAGGCTATTATATTATTCAACTTATGTTAACCTAATACAAGCATCCTATTATATAGGATTAGGAAATACCATAGAGACTAAAATACCCCAAAACCCTAATGACTCAAACCCTAACTCTTCTAACAAACCCTATATATATATATATATATATATATATATATATATATATATATATATATATATATTCTGTTGACAATGTTGTAATCGTTACAATGAAATATTGTGAAATATCAATTACGTATAGTGAAATATTGTAAATATTTAATAAACTTATATATGAATATTTTGTTTACTAATTAATTTTTTTTAAAAAAAAAAAAAAAAAATTTACTTATTTGCTACTTTAAATGTAATGACAATTACAACCACAAAGAATTGTCGCTAAGAGTGTTCTCAATGAACTCTTTATTAATTAATTAAAATTTGGCTAAAAATTTCAATTTTTATAGTTTAACTAGCACTTATGCAAAAGTAGCAAATAATAAACTCTCTAAATTTTACTCTATTCTATTTAAATAAAAAATATATTCTCTCTTCATTCACTTTTTATTCACAAAAGCACCCCCACAAACCCATAAAAAGTAAGAGAGAAAAAAATGTGAGAGAAAATAAAAAAATATAAAAGATGAAGTATTCTCTAATCAAATTAAATGTGGGGAGAAGTTTGACAAACCCTAAAATAAAGAGGGGAAAAAATAAAAAGCTTGATGAAACTTGTTTATATATATATATATATATATTAAGATTTAACTAAATCTTAGCTAAAAATAAAATTTAAAGACCTCATTAAAAATACTCTAATGTATAGGCTATTAGTGATGAAACAGCCAGTTGTTTCTGTAACTAATATGGAAACTATATATTAAATTGTCGCTAATATAGGAGCTATATATATTCATGAAGACACAGTCGTCGTCGATAATAGCGACAGCAGGTAGCTGACGAGTCACGATGGAGGTGGGTTTTTTTTTTTTTTTTTTTGACGATGACCAATTGACCATAAAGTATTAAAGTGGCAATAGGTAGGACTTGTGGTCGTAAAGGGTCATTTTTTTGAAAGGGGAACTTATGGGTCTTATTAATTGATAACACGAGGATAAAAAGGGTCATTAGTCCTTGTCTATGACCATGGCCTTATTTGTTAGACGACGAAATTTTAAGACAATGTTTACAATTAAAAAAAATAATAATGATTGGTATAAAAAAGTGATAGGTGTTATTAAAAGGTAAAAAAGTTTTGTTTTGGAATAATTTTTTTATTTGAATAGTAGTAAAATATAAATGATGTAATATAAAAGTGAAAATACTTAAATGTTGATTTTTTTTGAAAAAAAAAAAAAAGAAATGATTTACCCTAGGAGCAGGGGGAACTAGCTTTGAATTTGGGCCAAGGGCCAAAAAAATTTGGGGGACCAATTGACCAAAAAAAAAAAAAAAACTTAAATTATTTTGTTTACCTTAAAATTTTTCTTTTTTTTTGCCTTAATTTTTTTTTTTAATTTTTTTGGGAGTGGCCCGGAAAGGTATCCTCTTCATTTCATTTGAAATGGAGAGGAGCCATTTAGGCATAATTGTAGGATTAAATTGTCCAAACTTTAAAAGTTGAGGACAATTTTATCTTAATTTTATCACATTTTTTGCCTAAATGGATACTCCAAAGTAAAATAAGACGTTAACTTTTATGAGAAAATAGTAAATGATACAAATTTTCTCTAAACTAATTTGGAAGAAATTTTTTTCAACTTATTCTAATAAATGTCAAGTGTCATTTAACATGTTTAAATTTTTAAAAAATCAATGTTTAGATTACTAAGTTATAAATATAAATGAAATAGAGAGTTTCTAGGGACACAAAGCAGAAGTTTTATGAGAAGGGCAAAGCAAAACTTTATATATATATATATATATATATATATATATATATATATATATATATATATATATTCACTCCTCAGCCCCTAGACACAAGAGATTTGTCATCAACAAATTTTAGAATTGTATGCAAAACCACATGTAACATGGCCCTCTCACGGTTTCACCTTGAGACTTAGCAGTAAAAAAAAAAAATCCAACTTGACAAATGAAAACAGTACTCAAAGTCATAAAGATAAATTAGAAAATTTGATAAACAAAAGGACAAAGACAGTTGGATCCACGACACTAAAGAAGAACCAAAAATCAGTTCCAACTTTGCAGTGTGGGGATCATCGTTTGCAGCAGCAGAAGTAAAGTAGAAAACAACCAGACATTGACTGATTCGCAACAAACAAGGCTCCTTTTAAGGCATCAGTAATTCAGCAGCATCACGCTCGCAACACAACTAGATCGAATAGGCTTTTTCCTTGATCAGCTCGATCTCTTCTGCAAATTTAATAACGAACTGAAAAAATAACATTTCTATAATGATAGGACGAGGGAATCATCTAATATAAAGTTTTCCCAAACGAGTCCGTTCTTTTTTTATTATTTTTTATTATTATTATTAAAAAAATGGCATGTTATCACAAAAGCCTTATTCTTTACTTTTATAAAGGACACTTATTTTTCATAAAACAAAAAGATAATTTTTGACTCAGAATTTTTTTGTATAACATAAAAAAGTAAGAATATGATGAAAATATATATAATTCTCAACTGTAACATGTCATCTTTTTAATAAATAATATTTTAAAAGTGTTTTAATGTTTAAAAAGAGTCTAAATTTCATATTTTGAAAATTTATAATCTTTTTTTTTTTGAAATTGCATGAGATATTTATTCGAAGTTTTTATCCAGACTCCGTTCTTTCACTCTCGACTATTCAAGTTTATTTTACATAAGATGACGTTCGCTCTCAAGCATTAAAGTTTGTTTGGCAAGTTGATTGTTAGGTCTTTCACTCTAATAGCATTATTTCTTGGAAAAAAATATTACGTTATTGAATTTTAGCTATTGATGAACTTGAAATGGGAGCATCTCATAAATCAAATTATTGGTTTCTAATGGATAGTTTAATCGATTAAGAATTATATCTGATAAAGTAGAAGTCATTTTTTCACACAAACTCATCAATAGATTGTCCCCAGCAGTTGGTGAAAAGAAAGTACCGTTCTAATTTTTCCACATGCTCATCAATAGTGTGTCACCAGTATTTAGTGAAACGTTCTAATTGGACTGAGCCAAGTTGAACTTCAAAGTCTCCTCTGAAGTTTTGGGGATTATGATTCTTTGCATTCTTTTTATTTTTTATTTTTTATAATTCTTTGCATTCATTTTTTTTAAAAAAAAAAAAAAAAAAAAAATTGTAAATTTTTAAATTACATAATTTGAACTGTTTTTAAGCATTAACACGCTTTGAAAATACTACCTATTAAAAACATGACATATTATCACGAAGGCATCTAGAAACATTTTTCATTCCAAAAGCCTTATTCTTCACTTTTGTAAAGACATTTATTCATAAAACCCAAAAATAGTTTTTGACTATTTTTTTTTTATAACATAAAAAACAAGAATTTGATAGAAATATATTTAATTATCAACTGTAATATACTACATTTTTAATAAAAAAATATTTTTAAAGCGTTTTAATTTCTAAAAACAGTCAAAATTTCATAATTTATTTGAAAGTACATAAGATATTTATGTGAAGTTTTTATCCAGATCGACTCGGGTCCTTTCACTCTCAACGACTATAGTTTGTTCTACTCATGAGATATTTATTCGAAGACGTTCGGAGTTGGCGCTTTCCATGGATGACTGACACGGGATCTAATCAATAAAGGTCAAAGGATTTACCCTATGAAGACGTACGTTCCGGGTCCACCAGCCTCAATAATTTTTCCACTTACAAACTCCCATCTTACCTCCCTGCACGGATCCTCATTGTAGAGTTTTTTAAATAGTAATAAAAAGGAAATAGAGAAAAAAGGAAGGAGTTGCCAAACAAGTTACAGAGCAAAGAGAAGAATTTTTCTACTCGTTTCTAGACGATCCGGCCCACAGAAAAAAATAATAATAAAAAAAAATTGTGGAGGTTCCGAAGAAGCAGTTCATTTTTTGAGAATTTCTAATTTCTTTGAAATTACATGAGATATTTATTTGAAGTTTTTATCCCGAGGGTCATTTCATTCTCAACTATTGAAGTTTTTATCAAGAGGGCCCATAAATTCAAGCTTATAAGAATGGAAAAATTTAATCACTTAATTATTACTTTAACATTAAATCAATACAAGTGAAAGAGAAGGATATATAATATAACATCTTCAATCTCTATCTTCAATTCATTTCTTATTGGTGGGTGCATATCAATTTGCGACCTTGGCACAGAAGTGATAAATGGAAGCAGCTGCAATGGCATCAACTGCTGTCAAACCACAATTCCTTTAGATCTCCATGCCTTCAATATAAGTATGAGGCCACTAAATGACAACGTAGCCTTGGAGGGATGCAAGTCTGCATTCTTGGTAGAAGAAAAGTGGTTCCAGAAATGTGGTTTAATTAATATGAACTCCATTATGTCGCACGTTCCTGTGGTGTTGAAATGGAGGATTCCTGATGCATCATCCAACTCACTTCCAATATCCTATATTCATGGCTCCGCCTCCACCGCTAATAATAATAGCTCCCCAAGCTACATTTGTTCTAATATTACTCAATATTATTCTTCGCGGAGTGAAAACTGGACCTTCACTTATACATGTTCTTGCAAAAAAGGCTTTGAAGGAAATCCCTATCTTCTTCATGGATGCCAAGGTAAACTTTTTGTACCACTTACTCTATTTATCTCTTTAATTCTTTTTTTTTTTTTTTCGTTTTTATATGTGTTAATTAAATACCTAGTTCTATGAATTAACACTTGTACAACACGTATGCATGTAAGTGTCACAGGCTCACAGCAATGTCCCCACATACATGTGCCTTGTGTGCAGACCACAAGTATGAACTTGTGTAGTGTTGAATTACACGTGAACCTGAAAAAAAAATAAATAAATAAATAAAAAATGATAAATTTGATGATATAATATAATATCTTTTTGGTAGATCATTCTAAAATTTAGTTAGACAAAGGGAAGCTTTAATTTGTACTTAATTTTTTTTTCTTCCTATTTTATCTTTTATCATTAAATATCTTACAAGTGATTTAATTTTTTTTTTATTTTTTTTATTTTTTCAGATAAGTACAAAATTTATTGAAAAGAACTAGATATTAACCTATTACGTACCCTAGGCGGATGGTCCCTTTTAAAAACAAGACCTTTTTTTTTTTTTTGACCACTTGCTATCCCTATATATGCCAGATGGAATATGACTCTCTCAATTTTAAATAAAATTGATATAAAATTGGTGCATCTAATTGTATATATGAAGTTAACATTAATACATTTTTAAAAAAATTCAAATAATGTGAAATCATGTAAATCATTATATCTCTGTGCCAAATAGCTATACGTACAGGCACATGTTGTATAATTAAATTTCTTATTTTTATTAATTTAAACTTTTGGGATGATCCATGATATTATCAAACTGAAATTTGCTTATTGGGTAGGAATTTGAACCCACCAAAATGTTATAATTCTAATTTAAATGATTAAGTTTCTTATTTTCTTAATGTTGCTTTTAAATAATTAGAGATTTAATGATCACAATGAATTTTTCTTTTGATTTATTAGATACTAACCTTGTTCATCTGCTTACATGTCAGATATTAACGAATACGAAAACCTAAAGTCACCCTGTTTCAATAATGGATCTGAGAGTGTATATTGTGAAAATACTAATAGGTCTTTCTTTTGTCGGGTAGTTGAACCCACCAAGCCTCCGTTTAGGGTGGCCATGATTGCAATAGGTATATTTATTTGGATCGGAGTGTGTAGCTTCCCGTTTTATTTTTCTTTTGAAAAAGTGAGTCAAAAAGCACCCGCACAAGAAATCTCATCATATTTTGTCCCACATTGTTTTGATTGATTTTCTTTTACCTTGCTTGTTTTAATTGGTTCCACTTGTTTGGGATATACATTCTTTTAAGATAATTAATATTATATTTTGGAGAAAACTCTTAAAACACATGTTTTGAGAAAAACATTTATAGCACATTTCTCGAACAAATTTAAAGGGATCAAAATGGGCTCCACATGGTTACATTTTCTAAAACTTATGGCACTCAGATATACTCCTATCCCTTAAAGTTTTCACATCCCAATCTTTGAATTCAACTTTCTCAATCAAGACTATTGCTATAACTTTTTTTACTACAATGAGTAATATTTTCCTATTACTTTGTGTTAAGCTGGTATTACTAGTGTCCTTGGGCTATTAATTCTACTTGTTGGTGGATGGTGGTCCTACAAAGTGGTAAAGAAAAGGAGGAAGATTAAACAGAAGAACAAGTTCTTCAAACAAAATGGTGGTTTATTGTTAAAACAACAATTATCTTCGCATGAAACCAATGTTGAGCACACTAAATTGTTTAATTCAAAAGATTTGGAGAAGGCTACTGACTGTTTTAATGTAAATATAATACTTGGTCAAGGAGGACAAGGCACTGTTTACAAAGGCATGTTAGCAGATGGAAGAATCGTTGCAGTGAAAAAGTCCATGGTAATTGATGAAGGAAAACTTGGAGAATTTATTAATGAAGTTGTCATTCTTTCACAAATTAATCACAAGAATATGGTTAAGCTAATTGGATGTTGTTTGGAGACAGAAGTTCCTTTGCTGGTTTATGAATATGTTCCTAACGGAACTCTTTTCCAATATGTGAATAGCTAAGTTGAAGAGTTTGCACTAACATGAGATATGCGCTTACGAATTGCAACAGAAGTTGCAGGAGCTCTCTTCTACTTACACTCAGCAGCTTCTATGCCCGTTTACCATCGAGATATTAAGTCTACAAACATACTTTTAGATGATAAATATAGAGCTAAAGTAGCGGATTTTGGGACGTCAAGAACCATAACTGTTGATCAAACTCACTTAAGAACACTAGTGCATGGCACTTTTGGATACTTGGACCCTGAGTATTTCCAGTCAAGTCAGTTTACAGAAAATAGTGATGTTTATAGTTTTGGTGTTGTCCTTGCTGAGCTGTTAATTGGAGAAAAAGCAATATCTTCCACAAGGACACAAGAATCCAGAAGTTTAGCAACAAATTTCATTCAATCTATAGAGGAGAACAATTTGTTTGGTATTATTGATAGTTGAGTTTTGAAGGAAGGTAAGAAGGAAGATATTAGTGTCGTTGCGAACCTTGCGAAAAGGTGTTTGAACTTAAACAGGAAGAAACGGCCCACAATGAAAGAAGTCGCAAAGGAGTTGGAGGCAGTTCAAACGTTGGAAAAAGCTCCTAACTTTAGCAAAACTATGAAGAGATTGAATATGTCCCAGCAGAAATGTATGAGCGATTGGATGATGTTCCTTCATCAACAATGTCAACTTCATTTGTGGACGCCCAACCATTATTACCTTCTCAATCAGTATGAATCAATATTTGTTTAATGTCATGTTGTAGGCTACATAATTTGTTGTGTACTTTGTTTTCTAATAGTCATTTCAAGAATCTTCTAAGAACATGGATTAATCATATTCAATTGTCTTATGATAGTATAAGGTAGCAGAAATCTCTATGTCTATTTTTATAAGAATCAATTTCATTGTCTGTGTCAAATTAGGCCTTAAGCTACTTTACTAAGTATTTTGTCGTATGAATAGCTCTCTTTTCTACCTCAGGATTTCCATTAATGGCAAAGCAAAATCATTAGAATTCAACACTTCCATTTTGACTACTAGACCAAACTCTATGTCAAATACTATAGCCATCGGGTACCCTCCTTTTTGATCATGTGCCTCCATATATGGGCATGAGCTTCGGGTTTGACCCAAAGGTAATTAGCATAGCCAATTAAGTCGTCCATCGTTATCTTTTAATTACTTGTGACCAATAGCAAGGAGATTGTGGTTGTAAAAGGGTTATAATTATTGTCTATGGTCATGCATGTATAGATGGTCGAGAATAATTAATCTTTTTCCAATCGGATGCTTGCGAAGACGCGGAGATGGACGTTTTCCTGACTAAAAGTCATTACAATGACTTTTAATTAGGCCTTTGATTAATTTTACGGTATCCTATATCTTGATTTTAATTAAATCTTGAAATTGGATGAATGGCCCAGATCATGAGGCCTTCTAATTGTTAGAGGTGAACACCAATTTCAGATGCTCAGCAGAATTAATTTACCCCTCTTTGTGCAAATTGAATGATAACACAGTAGCAAAATAATAATCAAGCAAGACACTAAGATTTTTACGTGGAAAACTCTCCAATGCGAAAGTAAAAACCACGGGACCTAATTCAGTTAAATCTTCCACTATCAACAATAATGAGTTTACAATTGTCTTCCCTAGAGAAATATCTAGAAGTTATCACCACATTAAGAATACATGCATTCTTGGATTAAACATAAAATTCATCATCCTAAAGTGGATTCCGACAAGAATAAAGAAAAATCTCACCAAATAGGTATTAGTAACCAAGTGATTGGAGAGGAATTCCAACGATCGACACAGTCAATATGTAGCACTCGTCTTCAGGAGCAACACTCTAAAATTGCATCAAGATCGAACCACAAAAGACCTTCCAATCTCTGATGGATGTGAAAAAGGCGTAACATTTTTTTCTTCTTTTTCTTTCTCTCCCTGCGCCACACTGTTTCTTTCTTCTCTCTTTTTTACTTTTTGTCTCACGGTTTTTTTTATACAGCATACAAAGGGTTATAACCCTTCGTTGCTGCCACGTGGGTTGGTCCCACATAAAGAGGGACCACCCCAACACTAATTGATTGTTTAACGTATGTTACGAATATATATGACGCGCCCAAAAAGCCACAATTGTGGACCATTCATTTGGGTCAACCATGGCTGCTAGCTTCATGCACAAAAGGCAACTTGGTCTTATTGGCGACTACTAGAAGGAAGATAATCGCTTATGAAAGCAAGCTGGGGGGGCCTTGGGCTTTGCTGCTTCACACGCCCATTCATCATCCTAGAAAGAAAGAGAGACAGAGAGAGAGAGATGGTGGTGCGAATGGTGTTTCAGAGCATTTTATTATTGTTTTCAATTTACGCATTTGTGCAAGCAGCGGGCTTTTCAATCAGTTCATGTCAACCAAGCTGTGGGGATGTTAACCTCAAATACCCTTTTGGAATAGGAGCCGGTTGCTACGCTGATGCCTGGTTTGAAGTAGTTTGCAGAAATGACTCTTTGGCCTCTCCCTCTCCCAAACCTTTCTTGCGGATCCTCAACCTGGAGGTGCTCGACATTTCATTAGACGGCACAGTTCGCGTCAACTTTCCGACAGTTTACAATTGCACAAACGGTACAAGCAGCACAGCAAACATTGTGGAGTTACGAAACAGCCCTTTCATCTTCTCCCAATCCGAAAACAAATTCATCGCCTTGGGTTGCAACAACTTTGCTTCAATGGAGTCCGTAGATGGGTCTGGCTCAGTCATTGGTGGGTGCATGTCCATTTGTGACACGACTAAAGTGGTAAATGCAAGTAGCTGCAATATTGGCATCAATTGCTGCCAAGCCTCAATTCCTTCGGATCTCGATGCCTTCAATACAACAATGGAGGTCATGAATAGTAAAGATCTTGTCATCAATGGATGCAACTCTGCATTCTTGGTAGAAGAAAAGTGGTTCAAGACTGATTACCGCACTCTTTCGCTTTTCGTTCCTGTGGTGCTGGAATGGTGGATTCCATATACGTCATTCATCTCACTTCCAATAGCCAATTATAACACCTCCTCCACCTATAATTGTAGGCAAGTAGTGGTTAAGCAGCGGAACACAACTTTTACATGTTCTTGCAAAGCCGGCTATGGAGGAAATCCCTATGTTCCTGGAGCATGTCATGGTAAGTTTTCGTACAAGTACTTCTATGCCTTTAATTCTTTCTTTTTCTTTTTCATTTATAGATACAGATCTCATTCTGAAATTTTTTGTTTTTTTTTTTTTGTAATAGTTTATTTTCAATCGAAACCTCCACTGAAAACTTTTAAGATCGTTTAATTATTATTCAAATAGTTCATTTTCTATTAAAACTTCAAATGAAGACTTTTCAAAAGTCGGCAATTGAAGTTTCCATAGATAATGGGCAACTAGAATTAGAATACGTAATTGACCCAATTAATCACTCACAAATTAGAGGTCTTGAATGAAATTTAAGACAGAAAATGAACTATTGAAATAAATAATTGAACTAATTAGAGAAGTTTATTTTTATTTATTTATTTATTTTGGTTTGGGTTTTACATATGCAGCCTCTTGAACATTCAATTTAAGTAATATTCTTAATAAACTAATTAATAAACTTTGTATATTCTATTTAGATTAATAAAATTTATCATAAATACCAGATGCAAGAGGGGTATAAATTTTACTTTTCAGCAGATTATACCTAAACATAAACTCCAATTCCTAAACTTTACCTTTGTCTCAATAACACTAGCAAAAGATATATATTTCTCCACCATAAACATGACAAGAACATTCTCGGTGGGCTGCTGGCAATCACTAATTATAGCACGTGTTGTTTTTTTTACAAAGTGTTCTCTCAACTTTACATATTTTCCACGTGTAAAAAATATAGCTTTTATTTATTTATTTCTATAAGCTTTTTGTACCTGAGTACTGATTGGGAGCACGGGTCGTGCGTGGCCGTGCCACGCACGACAGTGCAAAATTTTTTTTTTTTTTTGGTTAAAAATTTTTTTTTTGCACGCGGCGTGCATGTATTACATTACCCTTTTGTACCTATTCTCATTTTTGTCATTTATCATTTTAACCATTATAAAAACACCTCTCCACAAACTTTACCCTCACTCAACCCATTTCCACTGCAATATGAAGAAACCCTCCTGTAGTCAATGCATGGTTATATAGAGAAATACTAAAGGTCCAACTTTTTTGCTCAACAAAAGTCCAACTTTTACCTTCTTTTATTTAGTATTTTTTAAAAAATAAAAAATAGTATTTTTCTTCATAATAATGACATTTTCTTAAAAAAATGACATTATTATGAAAAAAAATACCATTTTTCATTTTTAAAAAAATACCAAATAAAAGAAAGACAAAAAATAGATAGGGTTGCTTCAAACATTTTTTCTATTTTTTATCTTATTTTATTTTTAAAAAATAAATAAGGCAAAAGTTGGACTTTTGTTGGGCAAAAAAGTTGGGTCCCTATCATTCTTCGGTTATATATTTCTTAAAATTTAAGTGAAGGGAATCACATGAGCCTCACAAGAGAACTCACGTGATCAGATTAATTTACATAAAAAATTAAATGATTAATTTTTTTTTTCTAGTCTTAATCTTTTGAAATGATTAGTGATTAAATAATCACTCTGAATTTTGTTGCTGATTTATTAGATGCTAATTTGCGTTTGTCTCCTTAATTACATGATCAGTTATAAAGGAATGCGAGCTCACACACCCTTGTTTGGGTTACAATCCATCGCCGCATATATTCTGTGAAAATACATATAATGAAGAAGAAGAGAGAATCTATACTTACAATGGGTCTTACATTTGTTACCGTCCGATATTTTTGACCATTGAGTCTCGGGTTGAAGTGTTCACAATAGGTATGTTTACTTGGATCAAAGTGTTTTAAGGCTTCCCATTTTATTTTTCTTTCCCCTTGCTTGTTTCAATAGGTACATCAAAACTATTGCTATAACTTTTTACTACTACATTGCGTTAAGCAGGTATTAGCAGCGGTCTTGGGCTATTGGTTCTACTTGTTGGTGGATGGTGGTCGTACAAAGTGGTAAAGAAAAGAAGGATGATTAAACAGAAGAACAAGTTCTTCAAACGAAATGGTGGTTTATTGTTACAACAACAATTATCTTCACATGAAGCCAATGTTGAGAACATCAAATTGTTTAATTCAAAAGAATTGGAGAAGGCCACTGACCGTTTTAATGTGAATAGAGTACTTGGCCAAGGAGGGCAAGGCACTGTTTACAAAGGCATGTTGATAGATGGAAGAATCGTTGCAGTGAAAAAGTCTAAGGTAATTGATGAAGGAAAACTCGGAGAATTCATTAATGAAGTCGTCATTCTTTCACAAATTAACCATAGGAATGTGGTTAAGCTAATTGGTTGTTGTTTGGAGACAGAAGTTCCTCTACTAGTTTATGAATATGTTCCTAACGGAACTCTTTTCCAATACGTCAATGGACAAACTGAGGAGTTTCCACTAACATGGGATATGCGCTTACGAATTGCAACAGAAGTTGCAGGAGCTCTCTTCTACTTACACTCAGCAGCTTCCACCCCTATTTACCATCGGGACATTAAGTCTACAAATATACTCTTAGATGATAAATTCAGAGCTAAAGTAGCTGATTTTGGGACTTCAAGATCCATCGCTGTTGACCAAACTCACTTAACCACACGAGTGCATGGCACTTTTGGATACTTGGACCCTGAGTATTTCCAATCGAGCCAATTTACAGAAAAGAGTGATGTTTATAGTTTTGGTGTTGTCCTTGCTGAGCTCTTAACTGGTGAAAAAGCAATATCTTCAACAAAGACACAAGAACCCAGAAGTTTAGCCACATATTTCATTCAATCGGTGGAGGAGAACAGTTTGTTTGATATTATTGATAGTCGAGTTTTGAAGGAAGGTAAGAAAGAAGAGATAATTGCGGTCGCGAACCTTGCTAAAAGGTGCTTGAACTTAAATGGGAAGAAACGACCAACAATGAGAGAAGTCACAATAGAGTTACAAGCAGTTCAAATGTTACAAAAAGGTGCTAACCTTCAACAAAACTATGAAGAGCTTGAATATGTTGGAGCTGAAGTGTTCGAGCTATGGGATGCTGCTCCCACATCAATTGTGTCAACCGCCTCCATAGACGCCCAACCATTATTATAGTCATAATTAATATTTGTATAATGTCATGTTGTATGCTACATAATTTATTGTTTTCATTGTATTCCTACAAGTACTTTCAAGAATCATTCAAGAACATGGATTAACCATATATATTTGGTTGTCTTATTATAGTAGAAGATAGCCGAAAGCCCCATGTTCGTTTTATAGTTAGGATCCTTTGTTTTTTTTTTTTTTTTCTTTGTTGGTCTAGATCAAATGAGTAAAATGAAGAAGAGAACGAAAGCAATCAAAGAACAAAATAAATGAATATATACTACAACAGAACATGACAATAGAATACCATTTTTACAAGAGCAAAAACATTTTCCATAGATGATTAATGATACTAATAAATTCAGGCTAATAATGATACTAATAAATTCAGGCTGAGTTAGCATTAAATTTGAGTTCAAACCTGTAATCACTTTGGTCGACGGGTAGAAATCCCATTCCACCATACTGCGAAAAGATTCTAGTGGCTTACACGCTCAAAAGAACTTTTCACACGTGCCCTACGTAATGGAAACAGAGTGTGGGTGGGTGTTTGAGTATGATAATTTAAATGTAACCAATCCTAATCGAATCTCTTAACTTAAGATAATCTAATCCTCATTTATGATAAGGATATAATCTAATCCTCATTATTTTTCTTATTATCTCAATCGTAGCAAAAATTAATAACACTAGGAACTACATTTTATTCTCTCACTCAAAAGCAGCCACGACATTGAAAATTAAAAAAAAAAAAAAAAAAAAAAAAAAAACATGGAGACTCAAAAACTCATAAGTTGATTAGAGACTAATCTTGTGAAGATGGCAGCAACATTTCCCTTCTACGCTTAAAAAAGACCAACATTTCATCACGATCAGGAAGGTGCTCTTTGATTACAGGCACTTCCTTAAAGTTCTTGATCCATGCATGCAAGCGAGGGAACTTGTGAGCCTCAAGCATCTTCACCCCGACAACTTCTTCGATGACTCCCAACCATTGAGCAATCTGTCCAAAGGCAATGTCCACTATCCCAATATTGTCCCCACCAAAAAATTTCTTGTCCCGGCCGAGCCCATCTGCCTCCATGGCTCTCAGCATCTCCAGGGTGTCTTTGATGGCCTTCTTTTGCTCTTCGCCACTAGTTCGGTAGACTACCCACATTGCAGGACCCTAACGAAATCAGAGACACTGCATGTTATCAAATCAATAAACTCAGATATTTTTTGTTTTTTTTTTTTATTTTATTTATTTATTTTTACTTCAAGGCAAGCGGGTTATTTTATATATGTGGGCGTGATCATAGTATAGTACCTGCCCATTATGAGAAGCACAAGAGAGACTTAGATGGCGGAAACCGCAGACACTTTCTCAAGTCCGACTGAATTATAATTTGATCAAGTCCCATCAAAGCATCAGTGAGACTCAAGATACTTAATCAATACTAATTAAGTTTAAAATTTTTCATTACCAGAGTGGAACTGCACCCTAGTACTTGTCCAACCACAGGCTTTTGCTTGGGTTATGCATGATCGAATACTTCACGATTAATAACAATAACAACAATAAATAATAAAAACGACCACCAAGCTATTTACTAAGGAAAAGATGAAGCAACTAAAATCAGAAGAACAAGTGGCAAAAGGGGAAGCAAGCATGTACCTTATCTTCAGCAAACTTAACCCAAAAGCGAGCAATGGCTCTCTCATAAGGATCAGTGGGCAGCAAGGGGTTGTGTGGCCACATCTCTTCGATATATTCGACGATAACCATGGACTCACAAATTGGTTTTCCGCTGTGAACAAGCACAGGGATCTTCTTGTGGACTGGATTGTGTTGAAGAAGCACAAGACTTTTGTTGAAAAGATCTTCTTCTATGTATTGATATGGAATGCCCTTTTGTTTCAGAGCCCATATGACTCTGTAAATGAATGGACTAGGCCATGTCCCATGAAGCTTCACCTCATGACTCATGTTTGAAGGAGCAATGCCGTACGTACTCACAGTTTGATCATTCTCTAATGATCAATTAATATAACCCTCTTGCTTGGACAACAAGCTTCATAGTTTCAATTTGCTTTATATTTAACTCTTAGAGCTTCAATTAATCACTAAAAATTGAACTCAAAAAGGTGGCGTCTTGACTTTTTCCTTTGATTTCAATTCTTTTATTCCTAATATATATATTGTTTTTAGTTTGCTGTTTTGACACGTATTTTTCTTTATTTTATTCTTGTTTGACTATGGATTTTGGCATTTTTTGTGTGTTTTTTTCTTAAGGAGATCAATAATATAAACCCAAGAGGGGACAAGACCAAGTACAAGCTACCAAAGCAAAAACCTACAGACTTGAACAAGACAAAATGTTATAAATTATTTTATATCCAATTACTAATAAAATAATTTCAGATAAACCCAAAGACCCAACCAACCATCTTAAAGTAACTTAATAAAAACATAATTTCAATAATGATTTTTACTACAATGTCAGAAAGTGTTCTACACTTATAAATAAATAATTAAAAATATGTGTACGTATCACTCTTTTCACTTAAAAGGGTACAAGATACAACTTCGTGGGCAAGGCCCCAATTGTGTTTGGCAAGCTAACCCGATTCTTGACTTTTAGTAGATGACATCAATTTTTTTATAAATCAGTTTTTAAAAGTGATATGTGTTTTTTGAGCTATTATTTTTTATATTTTTTTTAAGAAAAAAAAATATTCACAGATGCTAAGGCATACGTGCACTTTTAAAGGTTAGTTTTGTAAAGGTTAATATTATTTTGTTGCTTTATTTTCTGATGAAGGGGCAGGCCTACGGATCCGGATCCCCTCCAATTGGGAAGAAAGTGGAGATTCTTCAATTGTTAATCGTGACCCTTCATTTTAAATTCAATAGTTTATAAAGTCATGATGCCTCGATTATACAAAAATAGCTGACATTTTATAGACCATTGAATTTAAAATGAAGGGCCACGATTAACAATTGAAAAATATCTAATTTCTCCTCAATTGGAGGGAATCTCAATTCCAGGCCTACATGCTAGGTTGATGGTCTTTGGCAACCTCAAAAATTTATGCATTCCTCGTAAAAACACAGTTTTTTTATATTTGGACTCCATTTTGTGAGTTTTTTGTTCCCTCTATTACTCCTGACATTCAGAAACTATAATTGCTATAATTAGGAGATTTTTTCTTTTCTTTTCTTCTCTCTCCTTAATGTTCTTAATAATCTGCTCCTTTTAAAGTATCAGACTTTATATCTGAATGTCCAGCAAGTGCATTGTAGCCATGCCTCCTATAAAACCTTTCCACCATTCACGTTGATAGCCGATAATTTTGCAATAACATATGTCATGTTCATATAAGTTTGCCCTCTTTTTTCATTGTCCAATCATATATTTGGATAACCATGTTATGGAGGCTTAGTTGAACCTGTCACTTCTACCCACTACAAAAAAAAATGGCATTTTCTGACGTGGCTACAGTACATGTTTTGTTGCCACGTCAGAAAATTTCTGACGGGTTAATTTTAAAACGTCAGAAATTAATTTTCTGACGTGTGAACAGTGGCACGTCAGAATTTTCTGACGTGTCAGTTTTAACCCGTCAGAAAATTCTGATGTGCTAAAAATTGAAACGTCTGAAAAATTTTAACAATTTCAAAAATTTAAAAATTATATATTTTCTGACGTAGCAACTTTTACCACGTTAGAAATCTTCTGACGTGTCGGTGTGCCACGTCAGAGAATTCTGACGTGGCTATCCAACACGTCAAAAGATTTCTGACGTGGTAGAACACCACGTCGAACACACACACACACACACACACACACATATATATATATATATATATATATATATATATATATATATATATATATATATGTGCAGATAATTTTTTCTTTTTCGATTATTTTTTTTTTCAGAGTGCTTTTCTGACGTGCAGCACTTGGCACGTCAGAATTTCCTGACGTGGTAAAAATACCACGTCAGGAATCCCCTCAAGCGAAGGCTTCAGGAATCCCCGCTCGCATACGTCCCATCTCTCAGCTTTGAATATTTGAATATTCATTATTTTTTTATAGGGTTAAATACTCCAAACTCCCTAGGGTTTCCCAACTTTATTTTTTTTCTCCTGGGGTTTCATTTTTATCACAGGAGGTTCATGTGGTTTTGATAAGTGACTAAATTAGTTCATCCGTTAGTTGACCGTTAGTTGACCGTTAGGACTGACACGTGGACCAATCAAACGTTGACACGTGGCACATATATTAATTTTTTAAAAAATTTAAAAAAAAAGTTTTTTTTTTAAATTAAAAAAAATGTATATTAAAAAAAAAAAGGGAAAAAAATTGGGGGTGGCTCTTGGCCATTTGGGGGTGGCCGAGCCACCCCACAGGCACTGGGTGGCTCGGCCACCCCTTAACTCCAAGGGGTGGCGAAACCACCCCTGCTGGTCAAGTGTATGCCACATCTTTATAGAAGTTATTCTCAGATGAAAAATGATAAAGACTCAACTTATTTACCCAACATATGTGAGTTCAACTTTTGCCTTTTTTATTTTATTTTAAAAATAAAATAAAATAAAAAATGAAAAAAAAAATGTCGGAAGGAACCCTATTCATTTTTTGTCCTTCTTTTATTTTGTATTTTTTAAAAAATAAAAGTGGTATTTTTTTTTCATAATAATGACATTTTTTTATAAAAAAAAAATGACCATTTTTATGAAGTAAAATATCATTTTTATTTTTTAAAAAATACCAAATAAAATAAGGACAAAAAAATGAATAGAGTTGCTTCAGACATTTTTTTTTTTAAAAAAAAATAATAATAAATAAAATAAAAAATAAAAAATAAAAAATAAAAAACAAAAGTTGAACTTATATATTTTGGACAAAAAAGTTAGGGTTGTATCATCTTGCAATATAAAAATCAATTCGTCTTTCGCATTTTTTATTGAAAACAACAAAACAAGAAGCAGAGCCCGATTTTATGGTCAACCAGTTTGAGTCAGAAAAGTAACAATGCTTGCCCACCATATGCTTTATTTTCTAAGCAAGCTTCAAGCCGCCTGAATATTTTATAAATTTTTTGGGAAACAAATGTAGATTATTAGGCATGTTTTGGGACTTGTCCAAAGTCCTTATCATTCATTTCTAGATCAGTTTGAAAAAGATGATGAAAGCAAACAAAGAACAAAATAAAAGATTAGGTTATTAGGACTGAAATTGTAGCATATTTGATTAATGGAAGAAAAATAAATATTTTGTATAAAAAAAAGAAAAAAATTATATATATATATATATTGTAGTGATTTTTTATTTATTTAAAAAATAATAAAAAATAATTGATGTATTATTAAAAATAAGAATATTGAAGTTGATGTAAAAAGGAATAGTGTTAAAAGACTTTTTCTGAGTCCTTATGGTTTGGTCAAAGTTCTGAAGAAGGACTTAGAAACTCTGCCTGCTACAGCATCAAGAGAGTGCGCATTTGTCAATGTAGAATCAATCAACGATGAATATTCGTCAAACATTCCGGAGGGTGCAATTGTAGACATGCAACCTATAAACCTTAATTTCCACCATTCACAATATTGGTAACCCAAAATTTTGCAACACCGCAAGAGTACGCCTTTCTTAATGTTGCTATTGGAGGGGTCTTGATCAGGAGGTTTAAGAAGCAACAACATGGAGAGTACGTAATCAAGAATCTAGCCTTTGGTTCTAAATATTTTTCGTTAATAAGATATTGTTCTATTTCTTTATTTTATTTTACTATATAATTAAACATATTCTGTAGGAGTACATTGTAATTGTTACAATGAAATATTGTGAAATGCCAATATTGTAAATATAAATTACAGTTAAATATATATTGTAAATATTTACCAATATTTTGTTTACTAATTAGAAATTTATATTCTTTTTTTTAAAATTAATTAATTATTTGTGACCGTAAATGTTGTCAATATTGTCCAAGAGTGTTCTATGTAATAAGTGAGGGGGAGATTGTTGTGAATGTGCTTATGAGTTTTGAGTCTCACATTAAAAAAGTATAAAATAAAAGAGTACTTAATATACTTAAGTCAACACAAACTCATTAACTTAAGCTTTTAAGCTAGAGTGGTGTTCAATTATATATTTTAATGTATTATTGGTATAAATTTTCAAATCATTTATCTTCCCAACACTGATATGAAAGCTATTTATTCATCAAAACATTATGGTCATCCCTAAGATGGGAGCTATTAGCGACTTCTAGCTGATCATGAGGTGATTTTTGGCTATGACCATCAAGTGGCAATAGCGAGGAAATTGTGGTCGTAAAAGGGTTATTATTGTCTATATCATGTATGTCATAAAAAATAATCCTTTTTTTCAATAGGATTTTTGCGAAGACGCGGAGATGGACAGTTTCGTGACCAAAAGTCAATGTAATGACTTTTAGGCTTTTTGCAATATATATCATCTATCTTGCCATAATTTATTACGAAATCTATCATATTTTTCAGAATCAGTGAGATGCATGCGAAAAATAAGAAGAATGTAAAAACAAGCAATCATAAACACAAAAATTTATGTTGTTCACCATTAAAAGTTACGTATATAGAATTTCAACGAAGTTTCATTATATTTTGAAAAACAATATTACACCATGCGTCAATTACATCCGTACAAAATCCTAAAGTCATATGTGAGTTTAAATACGATCCTTAATTGAGTCAAAACACTAAAACGGGGTCAAAAAAAATTTGTTAGCGCTTCCAACTTCAAACCAGGTCGGATACAAACCATACTCCACATAGCCTAAAATTGGATGAATGGCCTAGATCATCAACTTGGCTGTTTGATCTTTGTTAACAGAAGACAAGTCAAGTCAGAAGTTAGCGTGGGGCCTTCTCATTGATTGTTACGAAATGTTAAGGGTGGTATACTCATGCGTGAGACGGCTTTCTAGGCAATCATGGCTGCTAGCGAGCTAGGTTCATGCACAGAAACAACAAACTAGCCCACATAAATCTTTATTTATTTATTGGAATAAGTCTTGTTGGCAACTTTATTTTTATTTTTTTTGAATTGGTCTCGTTGGCAACTTCCATACAATTTCTTGGTGACTTTTAGAAAAGGACGATAATAATATATGCATGGCGCTATAAAAAGCGGCCGGGAGCTTGGGCTTTCCTGCTTCATTCATCACACGCCAATTCATCAATATCCTAGAAAGAGAGAAAGAAAGAGAGAGAGATCAGATGGTGGTGCAACTGCAAATGGTATTTCAGATCCTTTGGCTGTTGTGTTCAATATTTGATGCAATATCTGGACAATCAATTAGCAGTTCATGCCAAGCAAGCTGTGGGAATGTTAGCATTCCATATCCTTTTGGAATAGGACCTTCTTGCTACCTTGATCACTGGTTTGAAGTAGTTTGCAATAATGACTCTTCGGGCTCTCCCAAACCTGTTTTGAGGAGCCCCAACTTGGAGGTGCTGAATATTTCGTTTGGAGTAGGCATTTATTTACGAAGCAGTACAGTTCGCGTCAATTATCCGACATTTTCTATTTGTACAACAAATGGTTCAAACAAAAAACAAAATGAGGTTTTAGCAAAAAGCCCTTTCATCTTCTCCCAGTCCGAAAACCAATTCATTGCCATGGGTTGCAATAACTCTGCCTCAATCAAGTCCTCGGATGGTTCATTTATTGGGTGCATGTCAAATTGTGATTCGGGTTATAAAGTGATAAATGGTAGTAGTTGCTATGGCACTAACAACTGCTGCCAAACCACAATTCCTTCATATCTCGATGCGTTTGAGACAAGTATTGATCCAACGTCAAATAATACCCAAGGATGCAACTCTGCATTCTTGGTAGAAGAAGGGTGGTTCCAGAAACGTGGTTCAATAAATACATCCTCCAATATTATGTCGTACGTTCCTGTGGTGTTGGAATGGGGGATTTTTGATACATCATTCAACTCGCTTCCGACAACCAAAGATGCCTCATTCGCAAAAATTACCTATAATTGTACCGGATCTTCGGTGAGCGGCCGGAACACAACTTTTACATGTTCTTGCAACAACGGCTTTGAAGGAAATCCCTATCTTCTTGGAGGATGTCAAGGTAAAGTTTTTACAGCACTCTATTTATCTCTTTGATTCTTCTTCTCTCTTTTGTTTATGTGTTAAATATATAGTTCTATGAATTAACATGACTTGTAGAACACATGCGTCACAACAACGTCACCGCATACACTTTCGTGCCTTACTCATTTTTTGTTCTTTATATATATATATAAATCTATCATTTTTTTTTTTTTTTTAATATAAATCTGTAGCTTGTGACATTTCCTGATTATTTATATAAATATATCTTTGAATATGTGGGATTTGCACGTAGTTTCACATATTTAATGTTGGAGTTGCTCAAATCTTATATAAAGATACAATAAATAAATAAATAAAATATGAAAAACAAACCTTTCTCTTTTTGGTATATTATTCTGAAATTTAGTTTAACAAATGAAAGCTTTGTACCTAATTTTTCTTTTTTGGTTCTTTCCTATTTTATGTTTTATCAGGTATCTTACAAGTGTTTTTTATTTCAGATAAATACAACATTTATTGAAAATGAAGTAGATAAAATATCTAGATATTTACTTTTTTTTAAATAGTTTATTTTCAATCGAAACCTCCATTGAAGACTTTAAAGATAGTTTAATTATTATTCAAATAGTCCATTTTCTATTAAAACTTCTATTGAAGACTTCTCAAATCTCGGCAATGGAAGTTTCCATAGATAATGGGCAATTAGATTAAGTAATTGAACTAATCACCCACAAAATAGGAGTATTAAACGGAATATTCAATAGAAAATGAACTATTGGAATAACGTAATTGAAGTAATCATTCATGCACAGAATTATCTGGGTATTTTATCAAGTGATTTAATTAGAGAAGTTTATGAATTTATTCTTTTTTGGTTTGGGTTTTACATTTGTAGGCTTGTAGCCTCTTGATCGAGTTGTTACCTCTCTTGAACTTTCAATTTAAGCGAAGGGAATCAACTTTTCTTTTTTCTTTTTTTTTTTTTTCTTTTTTTCTCACTTGAGCCTCACGTGATCATGACTAATATCACACAAGCATATGTCTATATATAGTGGATGTTCAAATTTAAAATGGTCTCTAAATTTTTTTTGTTTTTTGTTTTAAGTTTTGCTCCCGCTAATTATATATATGTCCCTGCGCGCACACGTTGATGCACAAGTTATATATTATTATTATTTTTTTAATCAATTTGAGTTTTTGGATAATTAATGATATTGTCCGACTTTGTTTGTTGAGTAAGAATTTAAACCCAAAAAATATTATAATATTAATTTAAATGATTACAGTTCTTTTTTCTTTTTTTTTTAATTCTTTAAAATATTTGGTGATTTAATAATCACTTTGAATTTTGCTTTTGATTTTTTAGACACTAATCGTGCTTATCTCCTTAATTACATGTCAGATATTAACGAATGCGATCGCATACCAAACCGTTGTAATTCCTTTAATGGATCTGCCGGGAGTACTCGATATTGTGAAAATACCTACGGGTCTTTCAGTTGTCAAGTAGTTGACCCCCCCAAGCCTCAGGTCGGAGCGATCACACTTGGTATGTTTTCTCACATCTAAGTGTTTAATTAAGGCTTCCCATTTTTATTCTTCTTTTGGAAAAGTGAGCCAGAAACCACCTGAACAAGAATGTGTTTTGAGCCTGGCCTGTATGAACTTGCGTTAGTAATCTTTTCCTATTACGTACATTGCGTTAAGCAGGTACTAGCAGCAGCCTTGGATTATTCGTTCTACTTGTTGGTGGATGGTGGTCCTATAAAGTTGTAAAGAAAAGGAAGATGATCAAACAAAAGAACATGTTTTTCAAACGAAATGGTGGTTTATTGTTACAGCAACAATTATCTTCACATGAAGTAAATGTTGAGAACATCAGATTGTTTAATTCGAAAGATTTGGAGAAGGCCACTGACCGTTTCAATATGAATAGAATACTTGGCCAAGGAGGACAAGGCACTGTTTACAAAGGTATGCTAGCGGACGGAAGAATCGTTGCTGTGAAAAAGTCCGAGTAATTGATGAAGCAAAACTCGAAGAATTCATTAATGAAGTTGTCGTTCTTTCACAAATTAACCACAGAAATGTGGTTAAGCTAATTGGTTGTTGTTTGGAGACGGAAGTTCCTCTACTAGTTTATGAGTATGTTCCTAACGGAACTCTTTTCCAATATGTCAATGGCCAAGTTGAGGAGATTCCACTAACATGGGATATGCGCTACAATTGCAATGAAATTGCAGGAGCTCTCTTCTATTTACACTCAGCAGCTTCCACCCCCATTTACCACCGAGACATTAAGTCTACAAACATACTCTTAGATGATAAATACAGAGCTAAAGTGGCTGACTTTGGGACTTCAAGAACCATCGCTGTTGATCAAACTCACTTAACCACACTAGTGCATGGCACTTTTGGATACTTAGACCCTGAGTATTTCCAGTCAAGCCAGTTTACAGAAAAGAGTGATGTTTATAGTTTTGGTGTTGTCCTTGCTGAGCTATTAACTGGCGAAAAGGCGATCTCTTCAACAAGGACACAAGAATCTAGAAGTTTAGCCACATATTTCATTCAATCTATGGAGGAGAACAATCTGTTTGATATTATTGATAGTCAAGTTTTGAATGAAGGTAAAAAAGAAGATATCATCACGGTCGCAAACCTTGCGAAAAGGTGCTTGAACTTAAATGGGAAGAAAAGGCCTACGATGAAAGAAGTCGCAATGGAGTTGGAGGCAGTTCAAATGTTGCAAAAAGTTTCTAACCTTCAACAAAACTATGAAGAGCTTCAATATGTTCAAGCTGAAATAAACGACTTGTGGGATGTTGTTCCCACGTCAACAGTGCCAACCTCATCTGCAGACGACCAACCATTATTATTTTCTTAATAAGTTTAAATCAGTATTTGTTTACTATCATGTTGTAGCATTCTCACGGGATCTCTTATTCTCTCTTCCTTGCAGATCAGAAGTGGGAAAGATCCTCCCCTGTAGCCCTTTTTGCCTCTTTCAATTAGAAAAAAAAAAAAAAAAAAAAAAATGTTGTAGGCTACATAATTTTTTTTTATTTTTTTTTTATTCTGCAAGTAATTTCAATAATCATTCAAAAACATAGATTAAAAATATATATCCAATTGTCTTACGATAGTATAAAATAGCGAAAAGATCCATGTTGGTTTCTTGAGGATCCATTTTTGTTGTCTAGATCAAACCAGACCTCAAGCTACTTAATTCACTAAGTATCTAGTCGTATGAGCATCGAGCAGCTCCCTTTCCTGCCGCAGAATTTCCGCTACATGCAGTTGGAAAATTAATGGCAACAAAAAATCAGTTCCTCTTTATATCCTTACAAGCCAGCATTCCGGTGGATACATGGCCTTATGAAAGAACTCAACACGGAAATCGCTTGTATCCGTCTGGCAGGTGTTCATGTTATATTGTTATCCCAGTGACTTTCCCCGGAAATTGCCCGGGAGTTCTTGATCATTAAACAGTGAGATTCAATTTTTGCATCAAGACCTCTTAGATTCAAGATGATATAGCTCTTGTACCATGGACAGATCAGTACTGGAGGAAGATGAGAAAGGTGTGTCTTCCAATATAATTATCTCCACAACACTTAACTGGCTACTCAATAACACGATAGTTCTTGTTCCATGGACAGATCAAAAATGTTTAACAAACATGACCACATTTCCTAGTATGAATGTTAATGTCGGTTAGAATAGTAATTTGTATGATTCATTTTTTTTATTTTTTATTTAATTTTTACTTTAAGTTTTAGAACAACTGGCTATGTATTGGACTGCAGTCAGAAATTCGTCACTTTTTGATACTTTGAATTTAGTAGTGTAGAGGCGGCCGGTTTTATTAGATTAATTTAGTAACCTACTGTTCTTGTGTTTTTTTATTTGGGTTTTTCTGAAAAGGGAATCAAATATATATGTTCCTCTCATAAATTAAGTGGAATGCCCTTTTAAGTCTCCATTAATTAATCGAAAACAAAAGTAAACTAGAAATTATATAATAATAATAATAATAATAATAATAAGATCGTGTGTTTTTTCTTAAACTGTACGGCAAAGTTTAAGGATCATGTTTGTAGTCCTTAAGAAGTAGTTCAATTGGTTATAGACCACGCTTCAAAAATTCGAAGTCATTAAATCAAATCGGCTTCTCTCTTTTTTCTTCTCTTTATAGACATGTCAAAAAAAAAAATAATAATAATAAAATAAAAAGGATAATATTTGTAAAAGCTAAAAAAATAAAAAGTAAAGAGACTTTTAAAAGGTTATTTTCTGTTCTCATAATTAATACGTCATTACGTACACAGTCACTTTTAGGCTTCTAAACTAAACCAAACTTTTTTGAATGAAATATTTTTCACCATAATTATAAAGGGTACTTCTTAAAAAAAAAAAAAATTGAATGTATCCTAAATTTATTTATTTTCATGAGGCACCAGCAACAATAGATTCATTTTAAAAGTTTATTTACTTTATTTTTTTTTTAGTTTTTACCAATATAAACATAATTTTTCTTAAAACTGGATTGGAGTAGACGTAAGTCATTTTGGAGTTTGTCTGAGCCCTTAGTTGTGGACCGTTGACATCTTTGGGCCCTTCGGTTATGGGCCGCTAGGCCTTCTAACAACATCAGTTGTTGAACTACCTAGCTACTGATGACCCATGAGTAATTAGGTCTTCTAGTTTGGTTTCTTTTACGAAACTAATTGTTTACCATGCCCGCAGCATATATGTTTGGAGAAAGAAGCAGTGGTGGAACTACATGGTGCCTTCAGCCCCCCAAGGCACCATGTTTTTCCAAAAAATTTAAAAATTGCCTTTAAAATTAAAATTATACCCTCCCTTCTTTTTTTTTTTTGAAGTCTTACTGCCAATTAAAACTCCAGTTGCTAGTTCCGCCCCGAAAAAAAGTACCTTCTTGTGAACTGGAACTTCCACCACTACTGATGATTATGAATTCATTCAGGTAAGGTATTATATCCTCTTTTTTATGAGCCCTAGTTCACCGATTTCAGCCAAAAAGAAAAAAAGTCCTATTTCAGCAATATGGCCGTATGCTGAACTAGGAATTTATAGAAGAGTAACATTAATGAAATGATCACTCTAGGGTTTTTGCGATATCCTGCTGGCGGGGGACGTACTTAATCATCACCTCCATCTTGGTATAATGCAATCTTGGAATTGGATGGATGCTGCAGATCATCAACTTGGCTGTTTGATCTTTGTCAAACTTGCAAAAATTCAGTTGAAATCACTAGAAAATTAGTCCATGTGGAGAACACGGAAAAGTTAACAGAAGAGACGAAGACAAGTCAGAAGTAAGGGCGGGGGGCTCTAATTGATTGAAACCAAATTTTAAGGGTGGTATCCTCATGCGTGAGACTTTCTAGTAATTGATTTTAAAGCATGTATGTTGCGGATATATATGAGACGCGCCCAAAAAGTCACAATTGTGTGGACCATCCACAGTGGCGGAGCCAGACAATTTATATTGGAGGTGCTGCTAAAATTTTTTTGGCATCCTAAAAATTTGGTAATTCATACGGATATTAAAGGTTATTCAATCATTCAAATTAATAGTAAAATTAAATTATTGTTTAGTCAACGTTTATATGGATATAAGCAACAAAATAAACATTAAAAAAAAGTTCCATTCCCAATAGAAAAGTGTTCTAGTTTGCTATAGGCATGAGCAACAACAACAAAAATCCAAACAATAACTTCAACAATCAAAATAACCCTTCAAAATATTATCTAACTATCACAAACACATAATAATACAAACTACTTACAAAATAAACTTGAGCACAATTAATAGTGTCTAAGAAAAATGAGTGTCTTTCAGTAAATCAGAGGTATCTTGAGGGATTTTTTGAAAACAAATCAAACACAATAAGGTCTAGCCGAATGATGTAAACCAATAAAAACAAATAATGAATTAGAAAAGAAATGATGGAACACAAAAAAAAAAAAAAAAGTTATCTTCTAAATTGTCTTCTAAAATTCCTCCGTACACTAATTAATTTTGTTACTTATATTTTAGTTTAAATTGTCTTTTATTAATTTTAGTATTTCACCTCCTCACGCCTACTCCTCTATTTATTTATTTATTTTTATTTTTTTCTTCCTTAAAATTCAACTTCACACCTTCTAGAATTTAATGCTTACAAGTTACATATATTCTCTTCATTTATTTTTTTCTTCCTTCAAATTCCACTCACTCACCCTTCTAGAATCTAAATTCTAAGGCCTATCTTCGTTTATTTTTTCACCTTAGTTTTCCTCACCTTCTAGAATTTAATGCCTTTCTATTTTCTTTAATATTTTTTTTCTACCTTAAAACTCACGCCTTCTTTTGACTACAACTATATCTTGATTCTTTTACTTTTTTTTTTCTTCCTTCAATTTCAGTCTTCAACTCACGCGCAAGCCTACTCCTTGCAGGCATTTTTTTTTTTTTTTTCCTTAAAAAATTTCTTTCTTATCTTTTAAGTTTTTAACCACTCATTCCTAGAAGATTTCCAAGAGACCCTCACTCCTCACCTTCTCATCTTCTCTTACCTTCTCATCTCCTCTCAATGCTCTCACCTCTTCTCTTCTCATCTCAAGATTCAAGCCTTCAAACAAATGAACAACCGAATACCCACTAAGACTACTACCAGTGAAAAAGATGAGAAGGTCAGGAGAAGATGGGGTGTCATGGAAGGATTAAAGAATTTTTTATTTTTTATTTTTAATCTTTGGGGGTGCAGACCAACGTGGCCAATGACCATCCATATATATGAGAGCATTTTCCTAGTAATTTAATTATGAGAGGTCAGCCATGGCTGCTAGCTAGGTCATGCACAGAAACAACAAACTAGTCCACACAAATTAAGACAGCTTGGTCTAAGTCTTGTTGGCAACTTCCATACAATTTCTCGGCAACTTTTAGAAAAGGACGATAATATTGCATGGCGTTAATTATAAAAAGCGGGGGCTTGGGCTTTGCTGCTGCACACTCCCCCATTCTTCAATATCCTAGAAAGAAAGAGAGAGAGAGAGGGATGATGGTGCAAATGGTATTTCAGATCCTTTTGCTATTGTGTACAGTATATGCAATATTTATACAAGCAGCTGCGGGTTTACAAATTAATGGTTCATGTGAAGCAAGCTGTGGGGGTGTTAACATCCCATACCCTTTTGGAATAGGAGCTGGTTGCTACGTTGATGAGTGGTTGGAAGTAATTTGCAATTACTCCTCTGGCTCTCCCAAACCTTTTTTGAGGAACTTCAACCAGCTGGAGGTGCTCAACATTTCATTAGAAGGCACAGTTCGCATCAACTATCCGACATTTTATGATTGTGCAAATGGTACAAGCAGCAGCACTGCAAATATTGTGGAGTATGGAGAACGCCCTTTCACCTTCTCCCAGTCGAAGAACAGATTCGTGGCCATCGGCTGCGACAACCTTGCCAAAATGATGTCCGTAGATGGTTCAGCTGTAGTTATTGGTGGCTGCATGTCAATTTGTGACACGGGTGGATTGATGGACGCAAGTAGTTGCAATGGCATCAACTGCTGCGAAACCACAATTCCTTCACAGCTCAATGCCTTCAACGCAAGAATTGGCAAAGTAAATGACAACCCTGTACCTTACGGTGCCGTCACTGAGAACAAAGGATGCAAGTCTGCATTCTTGGCAGAAGAAAAATGGTTCAAGACCGATTACCCTTTCTCAAATGCGTCTGACATTATGTTGGAAGTTCCTCTGGTATTGGAATGGGGGGTTTTTAACACATCATTCAACTCACTTCCAATAGCCAATGATGGCTCCGGCTCCACCGTAAATAATGGCTCCTCAAACTTTATTTGTATTACTACTAATCGGACCTCAACTTTTACATGTTCTTGCAAAGACGGCTTTGAAGGAAATCCCTATCTTCTTGGAGGATGTCAAGGTAAAGTTTTTGTCTAGTTTATTTATCTCTTTAATTAAGTAACACTGTATCCAACACATGCATGTGCCTCATGCAGACCACACCTATAATTAAACACAATTTTGATAAATTTTATGATATAATATAACTTCATTTTGGTTGCTAGATCATTTTGAAATTTAGTTTAGGGAAGCTTTGTATACCTAATTTTTTATTGTTTTGTTCTTTTTCTTCCTATTTTATGTTTTATCAAGTATCTTACCAGTATATTGTTGTTTAAATAAGTACAAAATTTATTGAAAGTAAAGTAGAAAAAATAACTAGATATATATATATATATATATTAACCTATTGCCTCGGGCGGATGGTGCCTATTAAAGACAAGATCTTGCCTCGGGCAGATAGTCTCTTTTAAAGGGATTTGGTGCAGTTTTGAGCTACAGCTGGAAGGAATATTAGTGGGCCCCGCCCACTAATAATTAAAAACATTAAAACTTTAACAAATATTAAAAAACTAAAAACAAGAAAATTAAAATATTAAAAATATTAAAATATTTAAAGGAAATGTAGAAAAAATAAAGGGTTAAATACTCCTGGGATTTTCCAACTTTATTTTTTCTCCTTTGGGGTTTCATTTTTATCACAGGAGGTCCCTGTGATTTTGATAAGTGATCAAATTAGTCCATCCGTTAGTTGACCGTTAGGACTGACACGTGGACCAATCAGACATCGACACGTGGCATATATATATATATATATATAATGTATTTTTTTTTTTAATTTAAAAAAAAAAAAAAAAAAAAAAAAAAGGAAAAAACTGGGGGTGTCCGAGCCACCCCCTTGGCAATTTGGGCCACCCCCTTTGGCCATGGGGTGGCCAGGCCACCACCATCGGCGGATGGGGTGGCTCACCACCCAGATTTTTGCCATTTTTTTTAAAATACATTTTTTTTTAATTTAAAAAAAAAAAACATTTTTTTTAATTAAAAAAAAATTAATATATGTGCCACATGTCGACGTCTGATTGGTCCACGTGTCAGTCCATACAGTCAACTAACGGTCAACTAACGGATAGACTAATTTGGTCACTTATCAAAACCACAGGGATCTCCTGTGATAAAAATGAAACTCCAGGAGAAAAAAAATAAAGTTGAAAAACCCCAGGGAGTATGGAGTATTTAACCCAAAAATAAAACAAAAACACTCCATTTTAGCCAAGGAATCACTGGAGCCACCTATTATGGCCGGTCTGAGGGTGGACAAACCACCCCCATAGCCATTGGGGGTGGTCCGGCCACCTCCAAAAGGGCAAAAAAAAAAAAAAAAATGAAGTTTAATTTTTGGTGGTGGCCGGACCACCCCAACAACCATGGGGGTGGTTCAGCCATCCCCATACAGGTCGTGGGGTGGCCGAAACCACCCTAAAAACCAAACCCAAATTTTCATGGCCCTTGGGAGGTGGTTAACCACCCCCAAGCCGGCCATGATCGGTGGATTCAGCCACCTTTTTTTTTCTTTTTGTTTTTTCCTACTCCTTTAAATATTTTAATATTTTTAATATTTTCTTGTTTTCAGTTTTTTTAATATTTGTCAAAGCTTTAATATTTTTAATTATCAGTGGGTGGGGCCCACTAATATTCCTTTTCGCTGTAGCTCAAAATTGCACCCAAACAGTAGAGTATTGAACTACTGCATAGTAGTCAAATCCTTTTTAAAGATAAGGCCGTTGTTTGGTAAACACCACCCCATGCCCAATCACTATTTGAGTTTGTGGAAGAAAAAAAAATGAGAGTAATGAATGATATAAAAAAGTGAAAAAAGTAATACTGAAAAATGAAAAATGATTTATTTTGTAGTGATTTTTTTATTTAAATAAAAGTAAATAGTGTGATATAAAAAGTGATAATATTTTTATGTTTATTTTTTGAAAAAATGAGGTGAATAGTATTTAGGGTGGGATAATTAAACTCTCCCCCACCCCCCATCTTGCTTTTCCCAATAGTTTATTTTCAATCAAAACCTCCATCAAAGACTTATAAGATAGTTTAATTATTATTCAAAGAGAAATGCTATATACTTTCTAAATATCCACATAAATTTAAATGAATATATTTCATATTTTCTAAATTTTTTTAAATCATTGGTGATTTAATAATCACTCTGAATTTTGCTGTTGATATGTTAGACACTAACCTTGTTTATCAGCTTATATGTCAGATATTAACGAATGCCTAAAGAACCCCTGTCTCAATAATAGATTCACCTGTGAAAATACTTATGGGTCTTACCATTGTCTGGTAGCCGACTCCAAGCCTCCTATTAGAGCGGCCATAATAGGTATGTTTACTTGGATCTGAAACCACCCACACAAGAAATCTTATATATATTTTGTCCCACATTATTTTGATTGATTTTCTTTCACCTTGCTTAATTGTTTCAATTGGTCCCACTTGCTTTGGATATACATTCTAAAATTCATGTAGGAGAATTAATATTATGCTTTTGGCGAAAATATTTAAACACATTTTTTGAGGAAAAAAAAAAAAAAAACTTAAAGCACGTCTTTTGAAAAAATTTGAAAGGGTCAAAATGGGCTCTCCCTAAAATTCACTCAATTCTAACTTAGAGGGATGCTTCAAGTACAATTGATTTGGAGATATATTCGAACCTTTAGGATCAGAATTTCCAGAAATTCTTAAAAATTGCAAGAGCCTACAATTCTTAAAATGGTTTAAATGGGCACTCGAGATTTTTCCAAGTCAATCATTTTGCAACCAAATATATATATATAAGAATTAAAATCTTCAAGTGGCCACTAGCCACTTAAAGTAGGTGGTTGACCACCCCAAATACTTTTGAGAGTGGCTGGACCATGCTGATAACTTTCGAGGGGTGATTAACCAATCTCATAAGCCATCCAAAAAACTCATGAGGAGCCAACCACCTCCCATAAGCCTTGCGAAGGTGGTTTGATCACCTTTCAATGTTTATTGGGATGGTTGAACACCTAATTGACATGGCTGATCACCCCAAAAAAATATTAAGGGGCGGTGCATGCAATTTCTTTAGGTATTGGCTTATGAAATCATTTCCTATGAGTATCTAAAAAAAAAAAAAATCAAAATAGAGGACTTGACAAAATCATGATCATTCATTTAAAATATGTTACAATTTTAAGAGTTGCAAGTAGAGGATTCTAATGCGAACCTTTAAATCTTCATGCTTTTTTCTTTTTGTTGAACTTTTTTTCTCCCTCACCAGCCCACTTTTACCATCTTCTTCTTTTGGAATACTTCAATAGTCAAAATATATAATTAGCATATTTTTTGTCTGAGTAATTTTTAGCATTAACAGGAGTTGTCTCTCTATGGCTATTTTTAGTCAACGTTCTCAATTAAAACTATGGCTATGATTGAGTAATCTTTTCTTAATACATTGCGTTAAGCAGGTATTAGCAGCAGCCTTGGACTATTGGTTCTATTTGTTGGTGGATGGTGGTCCTACAAAGTTGTAAAGCATAGGAGGATGATTAAACAGAAGAACAAGTTCTTCAAACGAAATGGTGGTTTATTGTTACAACAACAATTATCTTCACATGAAGCCAATGTTGAGAACATCAAGCTGATTAATTCAAAAGAGTTGGAGAAGGCCACTGACAATTTTAATGAAAATAGAATACTTGGCCAGGGAGGACAAGGCACTGTTTATAAAGGCATGTTGGCAGAAGGAAGAATTGTTGCAGTGAAAAAGTCAAAGGTAATTGATGAAGGAAAACAGCTTGAAGAATTCATCAATGAAGTTGTTATTCTTTCACAACTTAACCACAGAAATGTGGTTAAGCTAATTGGATGTTGTTTGGAGACAGAAGTTCCCTTGCTAGTTTATGAATATGTTCCTAACGGAACTCTTTCCCAATATGTCAATGGCCAAACTCAGGAGTTTCCACTAACGTGGGATATGCGCTTACGAATTGCAACAGAAGTTGCAGGAGCTTTATTCTATTTACACTCAGCAGCTTCCACACCCATTTACCATCGGGATATAAAGTCTACAAACATACTCTTAGATGATAAATATAGAGCTAAAGTAGCTGACTTTGGGACTTCAAGATCCATCACTGTTGATCAAACTCACCTAACCACATCACTAGTGCATGGTACTTTTGGATACTTGGATCCTGAGTATTTCCAGTCAAGTCAGTTTACAGAAAAGAGCGATGTTTATAGTTTCGGTGTTGTCCTTGCTGAGCTGTTAACTAGCGAAAAAGCAATATCTTCAACAAGGACACAAGAACCCAGAAGTTTAGCCGTGTACTTCATTCAATCGGTGGAGCAAAACAATTTGTTTGATATTATTGATAGTCGAGTTTTGAAAGAGGGTAAGAAAGAAGATATCATTGCAGTCGCGAACCTTGCGATAAGGTGCTTGAACTTAAACGGAAAGAAACGACCTACAATGAAGGAAGTCACAATGGAGTTGGAGGCAATTCAAATGTCGCAAAAAGATCATAACCTTCAAGAAAACTATGAAGAGTTTGAATATGTCCGAGCTGAAATGTACAAGGCAGGGGATGATCTTCCCCCATCAACAACTTCAACCTCATCAGATGCCCACCATTATTAGCTTCTCAATCAATATGAATCATTATTTGTTTAATGTCATGTTGTAAGCTACATAATTTGCTATTTTCGTTGTATTTTTCAAGTTATTTCAAGAATCATATAAGAACATGGCTGGATTAGCCATATATATCTAATTGTCTTGTGATAGTATAAGATAGCAAAAAACTCCATGTTCATTTATAAGGATCCACTTTTGTTGTCTGGATCAATTCAGGCCTCAAGTTGCTTTATCAAGTATCTGGTCCTATGAGCATCTCTCTTTCCTGCCTCAAGATTTCCACTACAGTTCGAGAATTCTCACTTTTTTTCTTGGGGAAACTTTACTAGACCCTCCCTGAACTTTCGGCCAATTTTGCAGACCCCCCCCCCCTGAACTTCCAAATCTTTCATTTTGAACTCATGAACTTCTATTTTCTCTCACTTTGGACCCATGCATCAGTTTTCAACGTTAAATTAAACGGTTTGACTTTTTTATACCCATTATACCCCCACATTAAAACTACACCGTTTTAGATTTCAAAACTACAACACTCACCCAGCCCAAAACGACGTCGTTTTGGGTATTAATCTTTTTTAAAAAAACAATAATAAAAATAAAAAAAAATAAAAAAGGAAAAAAGGGGGAGAAAGATCGGGGTGGCTGGAGCCACCCTCTGGCCGATCTGGGGGGTGGTCGAACCACCCCCATGGCCAAGGGGGTGGCCCGGCCACCCCTTGGCCAAAAAAAATAAAAGGTGTCGGTGCATTTGGGGGTGGTCCGGCCACCCCAATTGCACCGATCCCCTTTTCTTTTTCTTTTTAGCCAGGGGTGGCGGACCACCCTCTTGGCCATTGGGGGTGGTTCGACCACCCCAGATCGGCTAAGGGGGTGGCTCCAGCCACCCCCTAGGCCAAAAATGGGGTGGTTCGGCCACCCCATTTTGGCCAAGGGGTCCAGCCACCCCGATCTTTCACCCCCTTTTTTCCTTTTTTTTTTTTTTGCTTTTTTTAAAAAAATAAAAATAAAAATTTAATGCCCAAAACAGTGTCGTTTTGGGCTGGGGTGGATGCTGTAGTTTTTGGTATTTTCAGAATTTCAAGTGGGCTGGGTAGGGGTATAATGGACATAAAAAGTCAGACAGTTTGATTTTAACGTTGAAAACTAACAAAATGGTCCAAAGTGAGAGAAAATAAAAGTTTATGGGTCCAAAATGAGAGATTTGGAAGTTCAGGGGGGTCTGCAAAATCGGCCGGAAGTTCAGGGGGGCTTAGTGAAGTTTCCCTTTTTTTTTTTTTTTTTTTTTGGGAAACTTCAGAAAGCCCCTTTGAACTTCCAGCCATTTTGACAAGCACCCCTTGAATTTCCAACACTCTCACTTAGGCCTCATGAACTTTGGTTTGCTCTCACTTTGGACCATTTTAACGTTAAAGTCAAACAATTTGACTTTTTATACTCATTTTACCCTCCTCCAAAACTACGTCATTTTGTGTCCTAAAACTAAAACATCTACCTAGCCCAAAACGACGTCGTTTTAGGCATTAATTTTTATTTTTATTTTTTATTTTTTTTTAAAAAAAAAGCAAAATATTAAAAAAAAAAAAACGAAATCGGGTGGCTCAACCACCCCATTTTTTTAAGGGGTGGCCACCACCCTGCCGATCTGAGGTGGTCGAACCACCCCATGACCAAGGGTAGTCCACCACCTTTGACCAAAAACACAAAAAAAAGGGGATCGGGTGCTTTTGGGGGTGGCCCGACCACCCCTAAGTGGCTGGGGTGGCCGAAACCACCCCCTTGGCCTTGGGTGGTCCGGCCACCCCAAATGCACCGATCCCCACCCCCTTTTTTTTGGCCTTTTGGGGTGGTCTGGCCACCCCATTTTGGCCAAGGGGGTGGATGAAGCCACCTCGATTTTTTTTTTTATTTTTTATTAATATTATGCTCAAAACGACGTCGTTTTGAGTTGGGTGGTAATGTAGTTTTGAAGCCCAAAACGATGTAGTTTTGGAGTCCAAAATGACGTAGTTTTGGTTGAGGGTAAAATGGGTATAAAAAGTCAAATTATTTGACTTTAACGTTAAAAGTGCCCAAAGTGAGAGCAAACCAAAGTTCAGGAGACCTAAGTGAGAGTTTTGGAAATTCAGGGAGTGCTTGTCAAAACGGCTGGAAGTTCAGGGGGGCTTTCTGAAGTTTCCCTTTTTTACTTTTTCTTTTTTTTTTTTCACATTTTTAATCTTAGTGGATAAAGATGATCAACTTGTTGAAAACAACAAAGCAAGAAACATAGCATGATTCTATGTTCAACCAGTTTGAGTCTGAAAATTAATAACACCCTTGATGTAATAGGCATCTTAATTTCAGGCTATCTACTTTCTTTTTAAAAAATCTAAGATAAATTCCTAAGTTAAAGTGTCATTTTAAATAACACCTCAACTTTTTGTTTTTTTTGTTTTGTTTTTTTTTTTTTTTAGTTTTAATTGCATAAGTTTTTCGTGAATTTGAAATGGGTTTGAATTTCTTGACAATTGTACAACGTCTACTATGTCTACTGGTGACATGTCACATTAATATATATATATATATATATATATATATATATATATATATATATATATATTACTTTTATTAAAAATAAAAATATATATCTTAAAAAAAAATTTAAAAAAAAAAGGAAAAAAAAAAAAAAAGGAAAAACATGCGAACCCCTTGGTGGGGCACCCATCACCCCCGGCCACTAGTAGGGGTAGCCTATGAGTCACCCTTATGGGGATAAGGGTGGCTGGCTGGCTGGCCCTATAGGTGGCCGGGGGTGGCCTGTGAGCCACCCCAATTGGGGATAAAGGTGGTTCGCGACCATCCCTCCTTTTCAGTTGGTTAGCCAAACCACTCCAAATTTATTTTTCAAAATAAGTCAAGCTTATTTATAAACTGCTCAATTAACTTATACTTTTTCATAAAGAATATGCTAGAGCTACTACAAATTTTATAAAATTTTCGTTACAAAACTGATGTGGCATCCTACATGGTAACTACTACATCAGCAACTTGTAAATTTTAATTGTTAAGTTGCTAATGTGGCAGCGTTCATGTAAGTCCCATGTTAGTTTGTAAAAAGAATGCTGTACAATTTGTAGTGTATGTTGGATTGCTCTTTTTTTCATAATTCCTTGCTAATCATTAGCTATTTAACTGTTGTTAAAAAAATATTTTAAGTTAATTAGATGAACTAATTTTTAACTTTACCACCTTGTATTTTTAATGAATCATGTATAATTGTTGTTGAATATACATGTGTGATTATAAAATGGAGAGAGTCCCACATTGAAAATATGTAAGAAATGTGAGTGATTAATATAACATGGTAGGGCTCAAAGCCATCGGTTTTAGCTATTGGGTTGAGTGGTGTTTCAACATGATATATTATAGGCTCACTGAAGATTTCACAATGTATCAATCTCCCTAACAAGTAGTATCAGAGTCACAATAAGGTGAGACTCACAAGCACAAACAAATTAATTAAGGTCCTTGTCGTAAGAACAAAAAATAAGCAAGGTGCAAGCATAGATGAACATCTTAATTTGGAGTGAAGGGCAAAGGTTCAGTTTGAATGACTCGGTTCTTTTTCAACCCTATTCTAACCCAAAACAAAATATCTGATAATATATTAATGGAAGGTCATGTTGTAGTGTACTTATTCTACCTAAATAAAAACAGAAAACGTGTAAATAGAATGAGTAATGCTAAATATAAGACCTATGTCTTTCTTGTGTTACAATTAGATCAAAATGCAATAGTATCATAAATTTAATGGTAATTTTAAAAGTCACATTATTTTTGAGGTAACATAAAGATCGAGGACTAGGTCCTACATTTAGAAAATCTGTGTTTTTATTCTAACTTAAGCTTCCATGTGAACAAAGATAATATAAAGGGATAACCATATATATCACAAGTCCATAAATTTCCAAAAGGAATTCGGGAGGAAAAACGTTCCTGGGGAATGGATTCATGCATGGGTGAACATCTCAAATGGCACATAAATAATATATTTCAACTACTTATTCATGTGCCATCAAAAAAGAACTTTCGACCCACCTTCTACTATCAAATTCTCTCATATATAGGAAAAATTCACTTTACCCCCATAAGTTTCAGGGGTTTTTCAATTTAAACCCCAAAGTTTAAAAATTGGCAATGTATCCCCTTAATATTTCAAAAATTTTCAATTTAAACCTTTTGTTAAATTTGACGGAAATATATGAAATTACGTAATTACCCTCATGCTTTTTTTTATAAAAAAAATTTCTGTCCAATTTGACGGAAATTATTAACGGAAGGTTTAAATTTAAAATTTTTGAAACATTAGGGGGATATATTGCCAATTTTAAAACTTTTGGATTCAAATTAAAAAACTCCTGAAACTTCAGGGATAAAGTGTTCCCCTATATATATATATATATATATATATATATATATATATATATTGAATGGATAAAAGTATTATTGAATAGATAAATTATACTTACAAAAAAAATATATTATAAATGAAGGGCACATCTTGTACAAGTGGAGGTACAAGTCTAGATGAATAGATGAAATAATTAAATTAAGGAGAAACAACTGGGAAATTAGAGGGATGGACTTACTTTCATAGGCGTGTTCTAAATATTTTTTGAGAGCATGGAATATTTCTTGGTTCTCTATGAAAAAGTACACTTTTTATTCAAAAATTTTAAAATAAACATTTCAATACGTGATCTCTATATATATCTTTACTTAAAGATATATAAAAAGTGGGAATGCAAGCCAAACAGTAATTTTTCTTTTGCACTTTAAATTTATTATTTTGCCCTTATTCTTTGTACATCATGATTTAGTTATTAGATAAGGTTATTTTTGTCTTTTGACATTTCTTTAGATTGCGAAACTACTAATTTGCCCTTCCTGAATCTAATGAATTTAAAAAGTTGTCTGGATATTTTTGTCTTTTATATTTAAATTACTATTTTGCCCCTGAGTATATAAAGAGTCAAACTTTTTGATAGATATTTTTTGGTCTTTTTATGAAGGAAGCTTCAAAAGGAATGGGCGAGATTCAGAAGAAATGGGCAAGAAAGAAAATCAATTTTTTTTTTTTTTTTTTCAATTGCTACAAAGAAGTGTACAGAAGTCAAAACAAAATCTACCTAAATTGATTTTCTATTCAGAGAAGGAATGGTGGAGAAATGAGTAAAAAAAAAATCAATCTAAACCGATTTGGATTCAGAGAAGAAATGGAGGAGAAAAGGCGGAGCATTTTTTTTTCTGATTTCTTGTCAGCCTCTTATGTTGCTACAGAGAAAGAGTACAAGAGTAAAAAAAATCTGACCAAAAATCCAAATGCAGGATACCTATCCCATCACCCAATTGGCTAGATTTTGCTCCCAAAAATATTATGTATTCGGTCTTAAGAGAAACGAGACAAGATGGTCAACTTGCTCCCAAAAATATAATGGTATACCGTGTAGTAGGTACCACCTTTGGTTTGTCTACAAGAAAAATTAAGAGGAATTACTAAGAGGTTTCCTCTCTTCAACCAAAGATGTATATTAGTTGGCGCGTGAGAATTATTCAAAGTATATATATATATATATAGAACCAAGCACGTGCCATGTGCCATCTCCACTAGAATATATATAAATTAAGAGGAATTACTAAGAGGTTTCCTCTCTTCAACCAAAGATGTATATTATATATATATATATACTTTGAATAATTCTCACACGCCAACTAATATACATCTTTGGTTGAAGAGAGGAAACCTCTTAGTAATTCCTCTTAATTTATATATATACTAGTGGAGATGGCACATGGCACGTGCTTGGTTCTATATATATATATATACTTTGAATAATTCTCACGCGCCAACGAATATACATCTTTGGTTGAAAAGAGGAAACCTCTTAGTAATTTCTCTTAATTTTTCTTGTAGACAAACCAAAAGTGGTACCTACTACACGGTACCATAATTAATTGATCAGGATTAATTTTATATACCACATCAATATCTAAGGGGAATTCAGGTGCAGTCTTGAAAGGCAATATCCACTTAATTACTAACACGACACAATCCACTTGTGATACGTACGTACTTGATTCCTCTTAAATTACAATTTCATTGCAAAATTCCCATTTTGTTAGCCGAGAGCATTAAAAAAGACAGAATTTGTAGCATGTGCAAAAACTGCTTACATTACTGTCATTTGCAAAAACTTTCTCAAACTATCATTTTATAACTCTTTCACTTTCTCAAACCACTATTTCGTTGTGATTTTTGCATTCTTCTTCAGAATCGACAGTACTTTTGTGTTTTTCAAGTTTGAAATATGAACATATAAGGGAGAAAGTCCAGTTGGTGCAAGACTACAAAATCTATCCATCCGGCCAACAGCATAGCCAATTAAGAAAAGAAATTAACATGCTCGGCCCACGGCCGATTGACTTGTGAAATCAAGTCAGGCGAAGAGAATATTCGTTAAGGGAACATAGTCATTTTCTAAGGTAGCTAGCCCTAGTTGACCATGATATGCCAATGTTTCTTTCTCTTTCTATCGTCTACATTCTTTCCTCAAACTTTCCTCCTCTTTTTTTTCTACGCTTTCTCAACTCTTCATTTTTTTGTTTTTGTTTTTTTTTTTTTTTAAGCCTGAAGTTGATAGCTAGAAAACAATTAACAAAGATCATTGTAGACTTTCCTTTTATTGCTAGGCATGTCACAAATAACAAAGACCGGTGTAGACTTTCCTTTTATTGCTATGCATGTCACAAATAACAAAGACCGGTGGCGACTTTCCTTTTATCGCTAGGCATGTCATCTACCGCTAATGTCTTCCTTTTTCCATTTCGCTTCAATATATATATATAGAAGACTAACTGATGGGGTTTCTTATGTTTGAGAAGCTCTTTGTCTTTCTAAACCAATTTTCTTATATTCTTCGATATCATGGTTAACTGGCCAGGTTATCATGGTTATGCCACCTTAGAAAATGATTCTCTTCGCTTAACCAGTATCTTCGTCTTTGTTACTGCGTTCGTTTTAATCTTTCCTCTCATATTCCATCGAAAAAGTAAGCAAAGGCCACTCCCACCCGGCCCAACTCCATGGCCTATAGTCGGAAACCTCCCGGAATTGTGGAGGAATAAGCCAGCATTCCGGTGGATACATGGCCTTATGAAAGAACTCAACACAGAAATCGCTTGTGCCCGTCTAGCAGGTGTTCATGTTATACCAGTGACTTCGCCGGAAATTGCCCGGGAGTTCTTGAAACAATACGATTCAATATTCGCATCAAGACCTCTTACAATGGCGACCAAGTATTCTACTCGTGGATTCAAGACAATAACTCTTGTACCATGGTCAGAACACTGGAAGAAGATGAGAAAGGTGGTGGCTTCCAATGTAATTAGCCCGACAACACTCCACTGGCTGCTCCATAAGAGCACGGAAGAAGCCGATAATCTTGTTCGGTTCATTCGTAACCAGTCCGAGAAAAGCAGCCTTGCCGTGGACGTAAGGTTTGCAATACATCAATATTGTGGAAATGTAATGAGGAAGATGATATTCAACAAACGATACTTTGGAAAAGGAAGCAATGATGGAGGGCCTGGAGTTGAGGAAGTGGAATATGTTGAATCACTTTGGAGCTTACTCACTCATATTTATGCATTTGCTGTGTCGGATTACATCCCATGCTTAAGAGCGCTAGACTTAGATGGTCATGAGAAGATGGTGAGTGAGGCTATGAGAATTGTTAGCAGCTATGAGGAACCGATCATCGATGAGAAAGTAGAGATGTGGAGAGATGGGAAGAAGAAGGAGGCTGAGGACTTGCTTGACGCTCTCATTTTGGCAAAGGATTCCAACGGGGAACCAGCTCTATCGGTAGAAGAGATCAAAGCTCAAATCACGGCAAGTTAAACTTGATTGGATCTGACCCACCCTATATTTACGTACTATCTTCTTTTTTTTTTTCATTGATTGATTTTCGATGCTACATTATTAATAGTTGACACTCCTATAAACTTGAAAAGCATAAAGAATCCATCTTAAGTGGGCCCACTTACAATATTAAATCATGCCGCATCAGTTTTATGAGATATTTACGTGGTAAATATTACATGCAGGATTTAATACTTGCATCGGTGGATAACCCTGCCAACAACGTAGAGTGGGTACTATCAGAAATGCTGAGCCAACCGGAGGTCCTCCAGAAAGCGGTAGATGAAATTGATAGGGTGGTTGGAAAGGAGAGATGGGTTCAAGAATCCGATATTCCAAAGCTCAATTATGTTAAGGCTTGTGCAAGGGAAGGCTATCGTCTTCACCCAGTTGCGCCATTTAACCTCCCCCATGTCTCAATGCTAGACATGACTGTCGATGGCCATTTCATCCCAAAAGGAAGCCATGTCCTCTTAAGCCGATATGGGCTTGGCCGCAACCCTCGGGTTTGGGAGGATCCACTGAAGTTCAAACCAGAGCGACATCTGAGGAAGGACGGATCATCGGCAAAGGAGGTGGTGACTCTTACAGAGAATGAGCTGCGCTTCATTTCGTTCAGTACGGGAAGGCGGGGGTGCATGGGTGTTCAACTTGGGACGTCTATGAATGTGATGCTTTTGGCAAGGCTTCTTCAAGGGTTTTCATGGAGTTTCCCCCCAAACATGGAGGAGATTGACCTCTCAGAGTCTGTAAATGACCTTTCCATGGCCAAGCCCTTGCATGCCCACGCAAAGCCGCGTTTGGCTCCTAAACTATACCCCGCCTAACTATGGACGTAACTTCTCTGTGTACAGATTTATTATTTAATCAATAAAAAAAAATAAAAAACTTGAATTTGATTTGTAGCAAACGGTTCAGATTTAATTTCAATTTTTTTTTAAGAAACAAAGAGTATGTGAAGTTAAATCTGAAATATTAATTGAAAAACTACGGGACATAATATAAGTTTTTAGGGTAAAGTCCACTTAACCCCCTCAAACTACCACCCCAATAACAATCTACCTCCCAAACTATCAATTACGACAATTTACCCCCCAAACTACCAAAACAATGACTACGTACCCCCAAATACTAGCAAAGTGATGAAATTACCCCTATATAATTTTTGATAAGAAAAAAAATAATCTTAAAATTTTGAAAAAAAATAAATAAATTTTAGTATTTTTGTTTTTATTTTAGTAAGGGTAATTTCGTCATTTTGTTAAAAGTAGGAGTACATTGTCATTGTTTTGGTAGTTTAGGGGGTAAATTGTCGCAATTGATAGTTTGAGAGGTAGATTGTCATTATGGTGGTAGTTTGAGAGGGTTAAGTGGACTTTACCCAAATTTTTATTCAACATCTAGACCAAATCCGAATGAATTAATATTTTGAGGTGAGAGGGAAAAAAAAGAGAATGAATAAAGATTTAATTGTTATTATGCACTGTTTTACGCAATTTTTGGGGTCATTTTCATAAAACAACCTTATTTATACGGTTGATGTCATTTATTGTTGAACGAAATCGATTTATCGGCCTTTATTATAAAGGACGTAAAAAAAATTATCGTCACTTGAAAAAAGACGATAAGTACATCAAAAAATTTCGTCTATTTATCAAAACAACATCAAATAATATTAAATTTGAAATCGCTTAATTAATTAATTTGGCTATTAAGGTCATTTGGTCAAAATGACGACGATTAAATTATGAATGTCATTTTAATAAAATAAACAACTTGAATCCATTTATGAAAACTATTAATTAAATTATTAATGTCTTATTTCTCAAGCAACATCTCTTCCCAAGACGCTGTGTCATTCACTTCTCATTTATTAATTTATGAATATGTTCCTCACGAAACTATTTTCCAATATGTCAATGGCCAAGTTGCAGAGTTTTTATTAACATGAGATATGCGCTTACAATTGGAGGCAATTCAAATGTTTTTTTTTTTTTTTTTTTGAAGTGAGTTCCCATTGAAAAGGTCACAACAACCTCATATCAGCACGTACAGCATCAGAGATACAGGGGGGGAAATTAGTGGTCCAAATTTGATCTACATGACTATCTAAACCCAACTTGGCAAGTTCATGTGCTGCCACATTACCCAACCGTTTGGTATGAGACACCTGCCATTCCCCAAAAGTAGCCAACAAAGTTTGGTTTCGTTCACCACTGCCCCATAAATGTTCCAACATGGACCTTCCTTCTTCAGAGCATTAACAACTTCTAAAGCATCGCCTTCAAGAACAATACTGGAAAAGCCTAGTTCTTGGCACGAACTCCGATCTCCACGCTGCAATGGCTTTCGCTACCGCAGGTTAGTGACATTCGACCAAGACCCACACATGGCGAATTACCCTCCTCGCATGATCACGCACAACCGTGCCAATTCCCATTTTTTGCCTTCCTTCATCCAGAGCTACATCCCAATTAATCTTGATCCTCCCTTCCTCAGGCGGCCGCCATGTGGTTCCTTCCTGCACAGATTGTTTGGGCATTCCGGCTATTCTTTCCTGCTCTGCTTTGCGATATTGGTCCAGCTGGGTCTTCGCCATATCAAGAATAAGGGAAGGTGATTGACACTCATCTCCAAAGACAACTTTGTTTCGTCTGAGCCATATAAATCTCGCCACAATCCCCCATTTTTGCATCTCATCGTCTTCCAGTCTTTCAACCAGACTCACAAACAGAGAAGCGAAGTCAACATCTATTGTGACACATTTTTGTGTCCTTGAGTTGCAAGCAGCCCACACATCCCTAGCTGATTCACATGTCCATAAAATATGTTCCACAGATTCCTCCATTAAACCACAGATAGGACATAGGGCATCTGGAATAATTCCCTTCCTGTATAGATTAAGTTTAGTAGGGAGGATATTGTTACACGCCTTCCATAGAAAAACTTTAACGACTTCCGGCGCCCTTATCTTCCAAACCGCCCTCCACATACTTTTGCTTTGCTCATCATTCGAACAGCTCCCATTAGCATCCTCTTTACGCTCCATGGCAAGGTGGTATGCACTTCTCACCGAGAAAGCCCCATTGTTGGTACCCACCCAAACCAATCGATCTTGTTGACGCTGGGGACAAACAGGCATGTTGTATATGATGGCTGATTCCTCCCTACTGAAAATATCTTGTATAAGCTGAAAGTTCCACCAATTAGTCCTCTCATCTATAAGGGAACAAACCTTTGCATCCGGTGCTAAATGACGATTCGGAGTTTGAATGGCATAGGACAATGGCTTTGGGATCCACCGATCACCCCAAATATTTACTGATTTACCATCTCCTATTCTCCAGATTAGTCCTTCATTTAGGAGAGCCCGAGCATTCCAAATGCTACGCCATGTGTAAGAGGGACTCCTCCCTAGTTGCGCTGTTAAGAATGTTCCATGTGGATAATATTTCTGTTGGAAGACCTTGGCCACCAGAGAATCTGGGTATTGCAGAAGCCTCCACCCCTATTTAGCTAGTAAGGCCATATTAAAGCTTTCCAAGTCCCTATATCCCATTCCGCCCTTCGCTTTCGACATGCCCAATTTCTCCCAACTCATCCATGACATTTTAGAGTTGTTTTCCTTATGACCCCACCAAAACCGTGACATCATAGAATTAATCTCCTTACATACCGCTTTAGGTAGTTGGAAGACACTCATGGTGTATGTGGGGATGGCTTGGATCACCGCCTTGAGCAGTACTTCTTTACCAGCCTGAGATAAAAACTTCTCCTTCCACCCATTCATTCGGCTCCAGATGGTACCCTTTAACCCAGAGAAAGCCTCTATTTTAGACCGTCCAATTAAAGCCGGCAACCCAAGATATTTCTCAAAAGAGGATGTTTGGTGGACCCCTGCAATCGAGAGAAGATGTTGTTTTGTATCCACATGGGTGTTCTTACTAAAAAATAAAGACGTTTTTTCCCGGTTAAGTTTCTGCCCCGAAGCATTTTCATAGATTTCCAGCACCGCCTGTATGTTCACCCATTCATTAATATTTGCCTTGCAGAAAAGTAGGCTATCATCCGCGAAGAACAAGTGATTTAACCTTGTTCCCCTCGGACAACCTAAGCCCGTAATTTTTCCTTCCTCTCCGCCTTATTCAAAGAAAGAGCTAAGCCCTTCAAAGACAGAGGATGAATAAGTAAGGTGACAGGGGATCTCCTTGTCGGATGCCCCTAGAAGGGATAATTGTGCCATAGGGCTGCCCATTGATGAGAATCGAATAAGAGACCGTACGGACACAAGTCATTACCAAATGTATCCATCGCTCCTTAAATCCCATGGTCTTCATGATCTCTATCAGAAAATTCCACTCCACACGATCATAAGCTTTGCTCATATCCAGCTTAAGAGCCATATAACCACCTCGACCTTTCATTCGCCCACTCATAGTATGCAATGCTTCAAATGCCACCAGAATATTATCCGTGATTAGTCTCCCAGGGATAAAAGCACTCTGGTTTGGGGAAATGATATGGGGCAAAAATTTTTTCAATCTATTTGCTAGCACCTTCGAACAAAGCTTATATAAGACATTGCACAGACTAATGGGACGGTAGTCCGTTAGCCTACAAGGGTTTTTCTTCTTTGGGATTAAAGCAATATAAGTAGAATTGAGAGATGGATCAAAAATATCATTATTTAAAAAATCCAAGACTGCCTTACATACCTCCCGTTGGACAGTTTCCCACGATCTTTGGTAAAAGCACGCCGCAAAACCATCCGGACCCGGTGATTTTAAGGGGTGTATTTTCCCAAGTGCCATGGCAACCTCCTCCGTTGTGAACGGTTTCAAAAGATCCTCATTCATGGCGTCAGTGACACAATTCTGCATACCAGAAAGGCAAGCTGCTGCTCCATGGGTGTTTCTCGCCAAATGACTTTTATAATATTCAACAAAAGTCATCTCGATGTCTTCTATTTTCTCCCACACCTTTCCTTCCTCATCTTGGATTTTCCGGATTTGGTTGACTCTCCTCCGATGGGATGCCCACGCATGAAAAAAGGGAGTATTTCGGTCCCCACTGAGATACCAATTCTGCTTTGATCGCTGCTTCCACTTAGTATCTTCTCTTTCCAGAATAGCATCAATTTCATCTTCAAGTTTCCGAATTTCCTCCTAGTTTGCGTCCCCTTCTTGCTGTACCAGGAGCTCAAGTCTTTTGGTTTTCTTCTTTAACTCCTTTCCAGCATTACCAAATTTCTGGAGCTCCAGCTTTGAAGCTTTTTTTGGCACCACATCAGCTTCTGCTACACAGGTTCCTCTCCTACATTTATGTTGTCCACATCATTCCAAGCCATATTGACAATATCATCATACTCGTCGTCATGCATCCAGCTGGCTTCGATTTTGAAACTCTTTTGACAAATCTTCGATTTAATTCCTCCTCACCAAGTTTCACGAGTAGAGGCAGATGGTCTGATGTACCTCCCACCAGAGCCCTGACTTCCCACACCTTGCACATACTGCACCAAGCTTCATTTGCAATGGCCCTGTCAAGTCTTTCCTTGATGAGATTTCCACCATACTGCCGATTTGACCAAGTATACTTAGCCCCTTTATATCCCAAATCACACAAACTACAATCTTCAAGGGCCATTCTAAATTGCAACATTTGGTTTTCCCTTCGTGCTGCTCCTCCCCATTTTTCCGCTTGGTCAATAATTTCGTTAAAGTCCCCAATACATAGCCAGGGTGCTGGTTCGTAAGTCTTAAGATGATTAAGAAGGGTCCAAGATTCCTGCCTTTTCTACCACTCCGGATGCCCATAGAATCCTGTCAATCGCCATGGACTGTTGCTGTCCAACGGACTGATTATTGCATTTATGTGCATTCGGGTATAGTTTTGAATTGTAACCAGGTTAGTGTCTTTCCACAATAATGCCAATCCACCACTATGGCCCATAGCATCAACGACAAACATACCTTCGTACCCCATCCTCACACGTAAGATTTCCATCTTGTTCTTCCTACTCTTCGTCTCCATTAAGAACAAGATGTCGGGTTTCTTTTCTTTTGCCAACCGGCAAAGTTCTCGAATTGCACGGGGGTTCCCAAGCCCCCGGCAATTCCAGCTGATCAGAATCATTGCTCCAGGCGGGGCTGGACCCCAGCCACCGCCTCTGTTTCGTCATCTTCCCTTCTGGTACGCTTCTCGGTGTTTTTGTTCACCCACCACACCAGTAACTCCTTTCGTTTGCCGAGAGCACATCTCTCCAGAGGAGATTCTCCCTGGTCCCCACCATTATTTCTAGCCTCCCGCTTCCATTTCCTCAGACTCTTTCCAGCTTTAGCCCCACCTCTGTTGTCCTCCCTCAAGCTCCCTGCTTGCAAAATGACAGCATGTATAGGTAACGTACATTCCTTGGGCTCCACAGTGATTGGATTGAGCACAAAGTCCATTGACGTATCCTCATCCGCTTGTTGCTCAGTTGGGCCCCCATCCCCTGAGTTAGCCACAGCTTGCGAAACCAGGCTCCCCACTTCCAGCCCATCACCAGCGGCCTCATAGGCCTTGGGCCCATCGTCAACAGCATCTGTTCCGCGCGCCTTTTCTTTTTTAGAAATTTCCGAAACAGCTATGGCATTATTTTGAACCTCCTGATTTTTTCCTTTTTGGATTTTGGATTCGCCATTATGTCCTCCTGGGTTCACGCTTGAAAATGAATGACTTTCCTCCTTGTCCGCTGAGAAGTTATTGCTCCATTTAGGGTTTCCCGGAATGTTAGGACTTGCCATTTCAGGCCTATCCCCATCATTCTGGTCCTCCCCATACGGCGGTTCGCTACTACCCGACGTCCTCCACCCGTATGCCCCTTTGTCCGTTAGCTGCTTCTTTTTTGACCCCTTCGCCCGCAGGTTAGGCCCCCACGGCTTCTCTCCAGTACGGCTATTGATCCGTTGGTTTTGTTGTTCCGGACATCCCAAGGTGCCATGCACTATTCGACCACAATGGAAGCAGAAGTTTACCTTCAAGAAAATTATGAAAAGTTTGAATATGTCCGAGCTGAAATGTAAAAGCCAGGGGATGATCTTCCGCCATCAACAACTTCAACCTCATCAGTAGATGCCCAACCATTATTAGCTTCTCAATCAATATGAATCATTGTTAACAATGATTCATATTTATATCCTTATATGTTCACCTTATTTTTTTTCAATCTCGATTTTCTGTTTCTAAAATTATCCAAACATAATTTCGGTAGCTTTTTGTTTTTTGTTTTCCAAATTCTGAAAATATATTTTTGAAAACAAAAAATATCTCTCCCTCTCTAATTCTCATACGTGCTTATAAACCTGTCTAGTCCAGCCCATAGTTGGGCCTACAGTTGGACAAGCTTACAACAGGAGCCGGAGGGAAGGGCGATCTTTGATTGTTGGGGTTTGGGTTGGGTTAAGAGTTAGATCGCTTTTCAGCTTCGTAGTTTGGGCTTGGGTCTGCTAAGAGGGAAGCTCAGCTTGGGTTTCGGTAGGTTTTCCAACTATGAGGCTGAAAGATGGGCTTACATCACCTAATTTTATTGGGCCTCATGATTGGGGAGTTGATAGGTTCCAACCGGATTTTGGCGTTTCCATATTTGGCATGAAATGGAAGAGCGTAGGGTAGAAGACAAAGATGGCAGAGACGAGAAAGAGGGAACAGGTATTGGCTCCGGTTGTTTGTGTTTCACGTGAAATGTTTTTTTTTTTTTTTTTTTAATTATTAGAAAGAAAAAAAATGATTTTTTTTAAAAATACTTTTCTATGTTTGACTCTAATGGAGGAGTCGCTGAGCTGAACTCTGGACAA